>WYDI02031431.1:0-84176 GCA_009867235.2 Psittacus erithacus
AGCAGCTTGCTCCAAGCCCCTGTGTCCAACCTGGCCTTGAACACTGCCAGGGATGGGGCAGCCACAGCTTCCCTGGGTAACTTCCTGTGCCCCTGCAAGCTCTGGACACAACCAGCCCCACTCCTGAAGGGCACAGCGAGGCTGTGCTGGCCCGGAAGGCGCAGGGTCACTGTGAGCCCCATGTGCACATGTTGCAGTCAGATGCCTTTCACTCCCAGATAAAAGGCAGGAAATCACCCAGCACACTAGGTCTCTGGTGCCCTGGGCCCCTTGGGTTTAGTGGCATGCCATCCTGGGATGAGCCATCAAGCAAACTCTTGCTCTCAGTTAAGGAATGGGATGCCCAAGCCTTGGCTGAAGGGTCCATGGAAATCCAGATGTTCACCCCAGCACTGTGCTGCCCTCTGGCCTGCACCAGGAGCTGGCTGTCCTGGGAACGATGCTGACAGCTCCATCAGCCCGGGCACTCTCATCACATTGGACAGATGGAAGGCAAAGAAATGGCAGAGCACAAGCACACCCTGCTGAAGGCTTGTCCCCTCCTGTGGTACCATGGGTTGTGACACTGCACACCTCTGCCTGGGTTCCTCCAAGGCAGGTAGCACAGCGGGGGGAGAGCAGGGACCCCCTATTCTGCTGCTGCTGCCCCCTTGCTCTTCCCACACACACAGGTTGTTGAGTGGTAGTCATTACATCCATCCCGATGACAGCCCCAAGATCCTACTGCCTTCCCTGCTCCAAGCAGCACAATCACAGCCACAGCAGTATCTTCTGCCTGGCTTAGCTTCCAAGCCCCACATGATTGCTGGACCCAGCTCAAAGAGGGTCCAGGAACCAGCTGGCACCTCACCTGTATCTCACATGCATGGGGTGTGACACCAAAACACAGCCTGGCCAGGGGGTTTTGGCAGCCTCCTGCCCAGCAGCAGCAACCCATGACACAGGCCAGGACATCTCAGCAGAATGGACATTGGGGAAGCCACAAAGGGGATGGATGAGCACGGCCATGGGACAGCACAAGGAACTCAAGCTGGGTATGTGCCTTCGTGCAGCAGGACAGAAGACAGTTGAGCCCATGGGGAAGGTCCCTTAAGCTGCTGCACTTGTTCCCAGCGCGAGCCGTTAACATTAACTCCACCTGTAACTGGCACTGGGTGACAAGTGCCCTTTTCTGATAAGGGATCCTCCACCAGCTCAACAAACAGCTCCGCGGTTGCGGGCTGGGCCAGCGTGCCCATGTGGCATGGTAACCCTGTCAATGATTAACAGAGCAACAGAGGGAAGAGCGGCAGGCCAGTGAGACGGGCGTCACGGCCGAGCAACCGGAGATGGGGGCTGGACACCCCGGGACCCAGTGGGCTGAGGTCTAGCAGCCAGGATCACCCCCAATGGAACAGTGGAGGAATGAGCATGGAGCAGAGCAGAGCGAAGCCAGCACAGCTCCACACCACTGACAACCCCTTGGGAAAGTAATGTACCAGTTTAATCAGAAAGCAAATGAAGCCGCCCCTTCCAGCCCCTAAGAAAGAATTCCTTGCTGGAAATGCAGGAACAGACCCTGCCTCTTTAAATTCCCACACCTGGCCCCAGCAGCCTGGAAAAGTTAATATAATTATGCAGAGGTGACTTTCATGAAGGCTCACACAAGAAGGGTTATTGTGGCTCAATCATTAACTGGGTGAGAGACCCCCGGCCTTGCTGGAATGCGCTGCCAGTCCTCTCCGGAGCACACGGGAGCTCTGCACAAAGGTTAACGGACAGCTCCTCTGTCACAGCCACCGGCCTCAGGAAGGCTCCAGCTGCTTTCCAGCACAGCCTCTCTTGCTGTGCTAAATCCAACCAAACACCTCCTTCCCACCTCGCAGTGGGGCTGGAAAGGCGTGCGGATGAAGGAAGGCTGAGGGATGAGAAGACCTGACTTCTATGCAGACATTCCCCTGCCAGGAGTACCTCTGCTCCCACCTCAGCTGACCCCAGGCAGTTCATGGGGGCTTCTCTCAGAGTGCCACAGCAGGACCAGCACAGCACTGCATGGGGTGGGAGGTTTGGCAACAGCAACAGCATCCCTGCCTTTGCAGCCTGCATGCTGCCCCTGAAAGCCTTTTACGTGCAAAAGCCAGCTCAGCTGTCATGCTCTGGCCATCCGCTCCACCAGTTCCGCTGGGCAGAGGGATGGAGCAATGTCTCAGTCACCAGGCTGGTGGAGATGGAAGGAGGTGCCTGTGTTGTGGGATGCACACCGTGCCAGGGTGGGGAGCCCAGGCCAGGGCTGCAGTAACAGCTCCAGAAAGCATTTCCTGCCTCCAGCACACTGCATGAACTGGAGGATTAACCTCCCACATCCATCTGAATGCAAGAGCCCTTCCAGAACCCTGCAAAGTGCAAACCAAATCTGCAAACCCCTGCAAAGGGCAAACAGTCTCAGGCTCTCAGGAATGAACAGTTCAGGGAAGGAGACCCAGTTCTCCTCTCCACTGGGGGGGTGATTTACCTTGTTCCCAGCAGAGCAGAGCCAGGGCAGTGCTGGTGCCAGCAGCTCCCTCCTGCCAGGCTTCGCTGCAGCACAGGACCAGGTGACCTGCCCTCAGCGCTCCCCACCATCAGCACCCGGTGCCAGCCAACTTGTCAGCCTGTTCCTTCACTGCAAAGTCACACAGCAACCTCTACTATGCCCTCGGGGAAAAGGCAACCTTTCCTTCCCCTACCCAACTTCAACTGACTCTGAGAACCTTCAAATCTGTTTGAAATTAGTACAAAACCAAAAGGGAAGTACTGAGGTACCCTTAGGCACAACCATATTTTGCTCTCTTGCGAAACTAAATTGCTGGCAGCCTGTCCCATGCATAGGCTCAGGTATGGACATTTGAGGCAACGCAGACAAGGAATGCTTAACAGAAGCACGATTGGATTTACTCAGTGGGTCTTTTATTAGAAAAGTATTTCTCAGAGGAAGCACAAGTACATTAAGTGAATGCGAGTGCCTCCTTTGAGGCCAGGTTTGATACCTGCTCTGCACTAGGACTTGCTGGTTTTTCACATAAGGAAATGATTGATGAGGTTTTGCCATAAGAGTGGGAGCTGATTGTTTCTCTGTAAGACTGGAGAGTCGTTGATGGGGTTTGAGCAGAGCCGTGCTCCCTGCACAGCTCTCAGCGAGGCGCGGAGCCCACTGGCACATGCATGCAGCAAGGGGCAGCTGCGCCTGCTCCAGCAGCACTGCTACTGCCCTGCGCTGTGTTCCAGGGAAAATGTAAACAGCAAAACGCACATTCATTGATAAGAATTCAACTGTGCACGTGGAAAAGAATGCAGGCTCCTGCCAATAACATCACGATACGTGCTCTGACACCCTGGGACTGTACGAGGGTCTTGAACAGAGGCGGCTCCCTGCCCTCTGCACCATGGAGCAGTTCCAAAATACAAACCACAAAACCAAACGCACAAAGAGCTGGTGTTTAAGTTAGCCACGATCAAACAACCCCTGAAAAAAACAGCCTCTCACCTCGGCAGCACGCTGGGGCAGATTAGTGCTAGTTCACAATGTGACAGACTACGCACGCACAGCAAACCCGCCCGTTTGTACCAAAGACGGAGGTCTCCAAAAGAGACAATCGACTGGAAACAGGCACCCACAGCGCCAAAAGCCAGAATGCAGAGCCCGACCTTCCCCCGCAACGGCCCGAGCCGAAGCCTCCTGACGTCAACATCGCTTTTCCATGACCTCCCTGACTCTCAGGACCAGAAGGCAAATCCGTGCTTTTTTATCCACCGGTTTAACTGTCAGCAATCCCAGCTAGAGGAAAGGTGAAGAGGAGCCCTGAGAAAACCTGGGCAGCCCCAACCCCACAGCCAACCCGTTCACATCCCCCTTTGGTTCAGCACTGGCTGTGCCGGCAGGGAACAGCTCAGCCACGGGCAGAGCAGGCAGCTTCACACACCGAACCTGGCGACTCCAATGGAAGCAGCAGATTCCTGACCTATGCGCGGCTGTGACTCAGCCCGGGTAAGCCGGGGACCCAGCAGCAGCTCCGGCCGGGATCCTCCTCCTGCCCGGCTGCAGCTCGCTGCTCGCTGTTCGCCGTCTCCCGAAATCCGCCCTCGCACCCCACCGACACCCCCCGCCGGATGCTCAGTTACCGTCAGGCCGTGTGCGCCCCCTCGAACCGCGCTCCCCAGCGGGCGGGAGCTGCGAGCCCCGGGCAGGAGCAGCAGCAGGAGGCGGGGATGCAGGACCCTCGTTCCGGCGCCGCCGCGGGCGGGCTCGGGCCGGTGCCAGCCGCGACTCCGGCTGTTGTCGGCGTGAGCGCGGCCGCGGCAGGTGCGGGGCTGCGGCGCGGAGCCCGCCCGCCCCGGGATCCGCCCCCCGGACCCTCCCGCAAGCGCCGGAGCCGAGGAGCCGGGAGCCGAGGAGCCGGGAGCCGGCCCCCGCACGCACCGGCCTCAGGCCGGGGAAGGGGCTGCTCCTTCCCGCTGCCCCCCGGCCCAGCTCCCTTCAACCACCCCTCTCCCTCCCTCCGCTCCCAGCCCGGCTGCAGCACCCGCAGCGCTGTAAGCATGGGCCGGGGGCTCCGGCACAAGGACACCGAGCAGCTGCACCCCGCCCCGCCGGGCTGCTCCGCACAAAGACGGCCCCCAGGACGGTTGCAGGACACATGCTCGCTGTCCCCAGCTCTCGGTGGCCATCAAACCAAGCAGATGGCAAAAGTGGGGTGCGAGCCACTGCAAAGCACAGAGGGCATCACAGAGGCTGCTCGCACCGGCCTCACTTCCCCAAAATCCCTCTGGCACTGCAAGGGATTTTGCTTGCTCGGTTGTTACTGCTCCGACAACGCAGGATAAGGAAGATCCTCTCCATGGCACGCACATCTCAAACCTGGCTTTTGGATTCCAAACCCATGTCACACCAAAAGAGGCAGGCCACAGACTGTTTGCAGGAAGGTGAAGCAGAAGATAAGCAATAGGGTCTGGGATGGAGCGGCTAAGAGTCAAAAAAACCCAATGTTTAAAGTGGATTTGAAGGAGGAAAGTTTATAGAGAAATGTGAGGCAAAAGGGATGGAGGTCAGGAAGCACCAGCGTCAGTGTAGAAGGAGAAGCAGAGGAGACACCAGAAGAGATGGAGGTTACAGGACACTGGGCAAGAGGATTGATAGCAAACACAGAGCACAGATGCAGCACATGGGAACACAGGCAACAATTTGGCATGGGATGACCAGAAAAGCAGGAGACCAGGTATGTTGCAGGGATTCCACAAACCAGCTTTTCTCTTGAAATTGCTGGTTGGAGAGTTGCCCAAACACCCTAACATGTGAGGAACAAGGAAAAAAGCTCTGCTTTTTCCATTGTTTTCACAGTCTGAGAGGCTTTTGATGCACATTGCTTCCTTCCTTCCCTAGCCCCAAGCTTCTGACCCTCCTCCCACCAGCCTCCCTGCTCCCCTACCACAGCCCCACAGCAGCCCCCCATGCGCCACCTTGCCCTAGGAAGGACAGGCTCTGTGCAACCGGCCCCTCAATGAAGCTGTTGTTGACTTGAAAGCCTTTACACAGCTCTGTGCGAAGGAACCTCTTGCCAGATGGGGCCAGGGGCACGCAGGGGTCCTGCTGCTGGAGAGTACAGAGCCAGTGCCACCCCTGCCGTGAGCCATAGAACAGGCAGGCGCTGTTCATCTGCAGTACTGGGGACCAGTGAGCGGGAAGTCACTAAAACAGGGAGCAGGGAAGGCTGTGAGCACTCCACTACAAAGGGCAGCCAGGGAGTCAAGGAACGAGGAGCCTAGCCGAGCCCTAACCCCCATGAAGTACCACCATCCACAAAGTGCAGCTCCTCAGCTCCTGAGCAGGGTGAAAGGAAGGGATGGAGAGTGACCAAACCCTCTGCAAACACATGATGGGTGCAAAGCCTCCTGGTGCTGACTACCAGCGCACAGCCACGGTGGATGTTTCATTCTGGCCACATAAGTGGGAAAGTGGCAGAAAGACAGCACCATTCCCAGTGTGGGGAGCACAGCCAGGGCAGGGCAGAGCTCGTCGGCAGAGCTCTGGGGCTCAACTGTCACCAGGCACCGTGCTGGGTCAGCCAGGCACCAGCAGCACATGGATGGCCACTGGAAAAAGCACTCAGCTCAGAGGAGGATTTCCACTCATTTCCTCATGCTAAGCGGGAACGGGGAGGGCGTGGGGGCAGAGAGGCAGGAAGTCTCCCGGAGACGCTGAGCTATGAGCAGACGGCACAGGGGGCAGGACCAAAGCAGCCGGTCCCATGCAGATCCCACTTGCCCGGGGAAAGCTGAGGCAGATGCTGGGAGGAGCAGGGCTGGCACATCCCACACGCTCCCCCCGCGCTGCCCTGTGAATGGGCCGCATTCACGCCCGGTGATATTAATAGTGCCCAGCATATTGCCGAGGAATGGTGGAGTGCCCGAGGGCCACCCCGCCGCCCGCACCAGGCGCTTGGTGTGTGCATGTGCACACGCTTGCGCTCACAGGGGGCACACAGCAAAGGGGTTAACACAGCCTGCAATGGGCAGAGGAACAGAACAGCCTGGAGCAGGGCAGGGAGGAATGAAGTGCAGTGCACTGCTTAGCACCCTGATAACCACCAGCAAGGGGAGAGGGGCTCTTGAGAGTGGTCCAAAGGACATTGCTGAGAAGGGATAGGAAAAAATCCAACAAAGGCCCTTTTGAACTGAATGGATACCGGAAAAAAATGTCAGGAAGGGTGACCAGGCTGGGAAATTGCCGCATCCCTCCTCTTTCCAGCTGGGGGCTCCCCAGCTGCTTGGGACACCCAGTCCTAAGCCCAGGAAAGCTCCAGTAACAGGCTCGAAGGGGACCACAGACTTTAGAGGGGACCACAGATGGAATCTCGGAAGAGCTATGCTCACCTCAGCACAGCCCAAGCTCAGCAGGCAGCCAGGGCTGGGTAAGCAGGGCCACCTCAGCTGCACACACCTAAGGAGAAGCTGGGCTGAATGCTGACCCCTCCTACACAGAGCAGCATGCAACTGCAGCTCAGTACAAGCCACACACATGAAGCTGAGGCATTTTTGGGTAATCTGTCCATGCTGCTCATCCCAAGGGATAGATCACACCAACATGCACACTGAACACCTCTTCCATGGCTGGGAAGCCTGGACAACACCGATGCTAAAAAGATGGATTATTTAGGTTGGATTCGCAGTTCCATGGATCAAACATTCCTCAGCCTCTAAGGACTGAGCATCTCCAGATGTGACACAGGGACACACAGCTGGAGGGGATGGAGGTGTATCCCCAGTCTCCAGCAGGACACGCAGCAGATCGGGGCTGGCGAAGGCACCTCGGGACGCGCTGTGCCGCTCTGCCTGCCCCGGGCTCACCAGACCGCCGGGGCTCCATCCGGCGGCTCCGGGGGGATGAGCCGCGGATGCAGCCGGAGCGTTTGGGACGTTCCCACGGCGGAGCGGGGCACGGCGCCCCCTCCTGGCCACGGCGCGCAGCACCGAACTCCGGGCAATTGATAACAACGCGGAGAAGCCAGAGCAGGCGAAAAGGAAGGTAAAAGAAATCCCACGAATCCCTGGGAAAACGATCTCTGCTCCAGCTGACCACCCAGCGCGAAAGGGAAACCCGTGCACCCCCAGGAACACACATCCTGAGCAGCCCCGCAATGGCCACTGCTTCTCTTCTAACAACCAAAACAAACAGGAAAAGAAAGAAAAAGTTACCTTTTGCTCTCAGGTATATAAATAATAACTGACCACAGAAACAAATAAGCCAGGAGCTTGGGGTGGATGTATTCACAAGCGTGTGCTCGGGTCTTCTTGCTTTGCTAATGCCAGTGTTAGTCATGCTCCCTCCTCTTCCACTGCTGAGAACTGAAGCTCAGGACACTTTCGCATGAAGTACCTTCATTTGGGGCTGACCTCATGCCAGAGCAGGGCCTGCACTCGCTGCCCTCACCCACCTCGGGGTGCCTGATTTACGTCTCTGTCCAGCCACTCAACGCTTGTTCGCATTTCCCAATCCCCAGCTCTAAAAGCAGTAACCCCCATGCTGTCATTGCAGCCCTTCAGATCCCCGAAAGAATCCCACAAGGAGTCCCAGGCCCAGCAGAGCATCCCAACGACTACATGCAAGTGCCAAACCCACCCACTGTCACTGCTGGGGTCTCACCAGGCTTGTGCCCGTGCAGAGCAGATCCACATAGCAACCGTCTGCCCACTGTAGGACCTCTCTGCGGCACAGGTCGCCCAGGAGGAGGATGGCTTCAATATCCTAGTTTGTGAGTGGAAAACCAGGGCAAAGAAGTCAACTGGCTTACATGAAATGGCAGATGGAGCTGGTGTCGCCAGCTGCATGAGAACAGCAGGCAGGATTTCATCAATACCAAATTCCCCAGCTTCCATGGGAGGAGGGCAAGAGGGAGGAAAAGAGAAACTCAGAGGCATAAGCACAACGGCATCATTCATGGGAGCTGATTTTGTGCAACAAGGGTCCTGTGTCTGGCCCAGAGCTCTAGGCAATTAAAACAGCAGCCACAGATCTCAGAGGAACAGCGGGAATTTATCTGAGGAATCTGGATTATGTGGCCACTGCTGAACCAGAGCAAAAAGCCTCCAGCTCCTGAAGGTAAACACATTGGCGAGCAATGAGAAGCAGCAGCCAGCTCAATCACACCAACTGTTCTGCTTCAGCCACTCATGCCAGAGCCTCTCCTGTTACACGGGGGGGGGGCGGGGAGGTGTTACTTCTGCTAGTCCTTGCTCCATGCAAACAGTACCAACAAGATGATGGTGAAGAACCAGGTCCTCCAGCCCAGGCACGCATTTGCCATGGCAGGCAGAGAGGCGAGCAGCCTGGCAGAAAGGATGGCACAGTGCATGCCATCAGGGCTCACAAGCAATGCTAACCACTGCGGGCCTGTACTGGGGGGAGTGGAACAAATAGGAATGGTTTGTTGTTCCAGAGGTAACAGTGGTGGTTTGCAAGACTAAGAAAGTGGTTTTTCATTCTGGTCCAGCCTTAGGAAGCATACATAAAGTTTACCAAGATCTATGGAAAGAGATAAGATACTGATTAATCTCTTGGAAGTCTTGCTGGCACAGTTGGCTCCCAGGAGTAGGTACGGACCCTCTGAGAGGCCCCCAAAAAGGATTTGTTCCTGTGCTCCCAGTCCTGTGCAGACCATTCTAAAACAGCATCCTGCCCCCTCCATTCCCTGCCCCGCTGGCCCAACAGCCACTGGCTACACTCACCCAGGAGGGCAGCAGCGGGGTCTGGACACGGGAGCTCTTGGGAAAACTCAGTTTTCTCCTCATCTACAACAAACCAAGTTGACTTCCCCATCCCTGAGGAATAACCCATGTCCATCCAACACATTCTGGGCCATTCCCAAAGGGACTGTTTAACAGCAGGAGGACTGAGTCTTCAACACAAGTCTCAGGGGCAGGCAGAAGATGTAATTCTTTGCTGAGCATCGCAGCTGACCGAGAAACCGAGCCACAGTGGTTCCTCTTTCACACAACCCAAAATAAATTGCTTTCAAGATAGTTACCACATGCTGCTATCAAATTCATCTTTAAAAGCCACATCAAACCAGTTTTAGCACTGAAGTTCCAAGTGAACAAAAGTTCTTCAGCATCTAGCACAAACATCATTTTGACGTTATCAAATACAAAATAACGCGTTTTTTGTTTGTACAAATGAGGGGGCTCTTTTCCCTCCGCCACTCCCTGGTGTTTCCAGCTGCAAAGAGAGAGACCGCGAGCTGCGGGAGCATTGCGGCATCCCCGCTGCCGCACCTGAGCACACAGACACGCAGTCCCTAGCGCGGGCTGCGGACGAAGCAGGGTGAGCACGCACAGCGCTGGAGTGACAGGGCTCAAGGCTCTACCCAACGCAAACACCTTCCGAGTCACTGCGAACGCACCGACACCCCGCGCTGCAGCCTCCCTCGGCGGCACCAGCACACACGACCCGTCCCGCTCTACGGGACACCGTGACCCGCCCGCCCGGGCCCGGCACCGCCGCGCTCGCTCCGTTCGGGACTGAAGGGCAGCATCACCCTTGGGCTCCTCCTCCGCTTTAAGGAAGCTCCGGGCTCCCGCTGCCCGTCAGAGCCGGGGCAGAGCGCGAGGGCAGCGGCCGAATGGCCCCGGTTCTGCCCGGTCCTGCCCATCCCCTGCCGGCACTCACCTGCCCGCCCGCGCCGTCCCCACCTGCAGGGACCCGGAGCCGCAGCCCGGCGGAGCCGCCGCCCCAGGGACCGCCCGGAGCCACAGCCCCCGGCCCGGCGGCTGCCCATCGCTGCGCTCCGCGGAGGCACGGGCGAGCGGCGGCGGCTCCTCCCCTGCTGGCGGCCGCCTGCCCCGGGCCGCTCCCGCCCGCTTCCTTCCCCTGACGAGGCTCACAGGCCGCCTGGTTTCCTCGGAGGAAGCCGCTCGCCCCAGGGAAGGCTCCTGCTCCCCTCCTGCCTCCGGTCCTGCGCGGCGGCCACGCTGCTGTGGCTCAGGTAACCGCAGCATCCCGGAGCGCTCTGCGTGCGAACCAACCCCGCTTCCACCGTGCCCGGTCACTGAGGCAGCGACTCAGGTGTTCAGCATTTCGGCTTCATCAACTGAGCCACCCCGGCGCCGGTGTACTGGGGGAATGCTCGCACCCCGCTGTCAAACGGGACTGCTGTTCCGAGCACCGCGGACGTTTCGGGCAGGATTCAGAGTCTCTTCATTAAGAAGAGAAGGAATTAACATGATCAGACTGGCCTGCAAACACCTCACACCTGCTTTTTTTTCCCCATCTGACCTCTCCTGCTTTGAAAAGAAAACCACAGCAGTGTTACAAAGCACCACAAAGGCCGTGTTTGCTCGCACAGCCCAGCGCCTCCTCCATTTACAGCAGTCTCTCCAGAAGTACAGAAAGGTTATTTCCAACACAGGAAACATCGCCTTTCTTTGCAGCAATGTTTCCTCTCTTTCTTTTTAATGCAGCTCAGATGTCAAGGCTCTTACCAAAGAAAAAATATTACCCAGCGAAACCTTTCCCCCAGCTCTCAGTGCATTTTCTCAACTCAAAACTTCCCTTTTGATCCTTTTGGTCTCATGCAAACCACCCAGAGGATGCAGATATAAATGTACTTTCTTGCCTGAAGTTTCTCTCCAGTCTGCCTCAATTGTTCCTTGCTGCCATGGGAAACACTTGGCGACGGGATAGGCACAAAGCAGCCAAAGGGACCTTTTCCCAGCTCGTGCCTGGCACTTCCCAAGTGCCCCAAAGCCCAGCCGACAACGCTGTACTCTAACCAAGGCTCTTCCTTTCTGGCCTTCAAAGAAAATCGCCCAGTTCATGATGGGATCCTGCTGTTCGGAGGGGGGGAATCTGCATTTTGTTAACTACAGGAAACAGAAAAAACTTCAGCCCCTGAAATTAAAGGCCCAGAAGGAGCAGGGAGATGTGCTGGGGGATGGGGATCAGTCACGGCAGCAGCCGCCAGGTTTCAGAGTTACAGAAATTTTTATAGGCAGAAGGGGGGAACAAGGACAAGAAATGGCCTCGTTCCGTGGAGGAGCTGGAGGGGCCTCTTGCCTCTGACAAATAGTTTCCCCACAATCATTTATTGGAAAAACCAAAGCCTGGCCAAGTTGGTTTTGATTTTCCTTCAAAGCATTTCTCCGCGTTTCACGTTTTCAGCACTCAGCCCGGGGAGGGGATCTCACCCAGCAGCCTGCTTTTGTCCTGAAGAGCAGAAAGGCAACATGAGAACAAGCCAAAACTGTTTAAAATTGCTGTAAGCCAAGATATTAACAGGAGTCCTTTGCAAGCCCATATCACCCCGTGGTGGCTCGTGTTAATTAACCAAGGATGTAATTACATGCCTGGCTCCGCGGATTTCCATGAAGCCACCTTCCCTCCAAGCAGCTCTCCGTGGCCTGCAGAGAAGCAGCAGCAGGAAGACAGCAGCTTGTAGAAAGCACTTGGGTGTTACAAGGCACAGATGGGGATGGCAGCACTTGGCAAAGACAAAAGGGTTTATTGAAGCGCAGAAGGCACTGACCCACCCATAAATATCCCCAGGCAGTGACCCCAGGGACAGGCAGGAAAAGGCAGACAGTGCAACCTTGGCTCTGCCCAGAGGCCTCAGCACCAGCTCACCTTATGGGGGAAATTAAACCAGCATGGCTAAATAGGCATCAAAGAGCTCAGTGGTTCAAAAATAAGCTGAGAAGTCTGAAAAGGAAACGCTGGAGATTGTGCCTCAGGAGATGCTGTCCCAGATCCGGAGAAAACACAGGATGGAAAGAAGCATAAACCGTTTGCTCTGAAGCTGCCTTGGCAGGGTGATTTTTAGTGCGTTAATTCTCATTTAACAATCATCTTTTTACTTTTGTGAAAAGCTTTTTTACTACTAAGAGCTAATCACAAAGTATTTTACACCAGCCAGGCACAGGGTCAATCCTCAGTGACAAGAGAATGCCCAGGAGTAAGGCAACGGGGGCTATAACGGAAAATGACAGTATTTGGGAATCAACTCTTTTTCTCCATGAAAAATACCCAAAAGCACAGCAGAGCCCATTCGAGCATGGGTTGGGTGCCACTGCTCTCAGGCCAGCACCAATGGGGCTCTGGGATGGGGCTGCTGCTGGGCCAAACCCCAGGGGGACCTGAAGTTCCTTTGGGATGGAGGTCAGCATATCAGCATAATTCAGTAGCCAAGCCCAAGACAGGCTGCGGGTGGATAGGGAAGAGGAAGGCACAGCACAGAGTCACCTTCCATCACGTCACACCAAATCCACTCATAATCACATTCAGTTCAGCTTTTCTACTTCCCACCTCTTCAACTGGGATCCAGACCCGCGACCACATTTTCCACCATGTAACAGGCAGCAATTTCTCAGCGAGTTGCAAAAGTCCCCAGAAACAGGTCCCTGCAGCAAAATCCAGCATCCCACCTACCCCTTCAAGCCATGGATCAACTCCAGTTCCCTCCCTTACACTGGAGCTGCAACCAGAGTGCAACCTAGTGCTCAGGGCACAGCAACACCCCAGCAGCCCCATCTCTCTCCCTTTCACCCAATTCAGGCAATGACAGAAAAACAGATCCCAATCCCCATCTTTTCCCCTCAAAACAGGGCACTGAACATACACACACACGCCAGGCGAAGAACAAACGGCTCGTGCTTCAAACCAACAGAGCCAGCGCAAGAGATTTTCATGTAAAGAGAGAAGAAGAATAGCTCAGCTGTGACAACATCTCAACAACAGCTAAATATAGCAGGTTATTTTCAGAGATCCAGATGCTGGGTAAATACAACCTTATTATTTCATGCAGGGGCAAAAGTTCAGCAGAGTCCCTCATGCTTCTTTTCTCTATTATTTCACCACGTCCAGTCACAGAGGCCCACTTTTGAATTACTGTAATATCATCACTGCCTGGCTGCATGAAAGAAGCCATGCGCACAATCCCCGTCTCTCAGCAGTTAGAGGAAGACACTGCTTAATGACATTTGCAGAGTATGCTCCCCATCCTACTTTTGGAGAGGCCCGATGCTGCTATCGTGAGGCATTGATTTGGAGGATGCAGTTTTCATGTGATGGCTGGTCTACGAGCCTTTCCTTTCAAGCTTTGTCCAGAACAATACATGGGAAGTGAATGTTGGAGAGGAAGCAGAGGGTTAGGAAATCCATGGGAGCCTGGCCCTGGCTGGGACAGCTCCAGCAGGATGGCTTGGGGCTGGGGGACCCCATAGCCACGCGAGCTGGGGCCCTGCTGCTGGGCAGGGCAATGGGTGCCACATCAGGCACACAGGCTACCTGCTTATGCCACAGGATGGGAGGACTCAACCCCGGCTCTTCCACACCACATAGTTTGGGCTGGTCAATCAAAGTTCTGGAGCATTTGTCTTCAATCCAAACTGAGCCAGTGACTGCTTATGGAGGTGGCTATCAGAGGTGACTCTTCACTGTCTCCCTCAGGCCTCGCTGTTGGCCCAGGCACCAGTGATGTCCCCCCAGACCAAGTCCCTGCCTGCTCCTGCTGAAAGGTTACCCCTGAGACAGTGAAATCCAAGTTGTTTTGCACTGCTGCTGCCCAGGGAGCTGAGCGCAGCATGCCCAGCTATTTTAATGACAGTGAGAAGCAGCAGTGGATTTGCACAGTTGGCATTCAGGGAAGGGGCCTCAGCAGCACAGCCTTGGCTCCCAGATGCTCACAGGCAGGGATGGGGCCTGGGAATCAGGAATAGGCCTGGCTGCACTTTGGGAAGCAGCTCAGGGAGTTTGCTGTGTGTGCTGGGACAGCAGCAGTGCTGTATGCAGAGTCAGGGACAGCTCCGGGAAGCAACGGAAGAGCTACAGGAGACACATTCCCAACTGTTCCCAGGATAAAGGCAGAACCAGCTCAACCCTGTCTCATGCTGTTGCCTCCAGAGCTGAGGTCCTCTTGGCCAGAAAATCATCAGGGAAGGGAACAGTCTCTCGAGACCAGCATCTGAATGTTTCCTTAAGTGACATCATTTGTCCGAGCACCTTCTGGGGACAATCAGCTGAGAGGGCAGCAAAGCGACTGCACCAGCCTCTTCTCAGAGCTCTAAAATCCCCAGTGGAGGGCATGGATTGATTTCAGGCTTGCTCCAAGTCCATGAAAGGGAGAGCTTCATCCATGCCCCACCGGGCACTGTGCTGCTGCAGGCTGTAGTGATGTCACGATGGCTCCAGATGATGCATTGAATAGCAGGGGACGAATCCTTTGGTCACCTATGGTGACACCACAGCTGCTCTTGTATGTGAGGCCTCCAGCCCTCAGACCCCTCCACAAACATGACACTGTGGTGGCTGAGCATCCCTCCAGCAGCACAGGGCTTGTCAGGGTGGGACGTGGACATGAGTCCAGGAAGGTGTTGGCTGGGTTTGTAGTCAATGCTGCTGCGACTTGGATTTTACAGGCAGTTTTACCCAAAGGAAAATACCCTAGAAACATCCTTGCCCCCCAAAGCCCTAGCCACGGATGTGTTCTGTGGGAGTCTTCTCTGACCCTTCCCTTGCACAGGGCTCTTTAACCCTTTTTAGCAAGCTCTCAATATTCATGTTCTTAATCCCTCCTGTGAAAGGGCAAGAAAGACCACCCAGGATTACCTCTGAAGCTCCATTCACAAAGCCCCTTTTGTTGTCCGGAGCTTTCCTGTGCTCCTGCTCTGCTGAGTTTAGTGCTCACCTAACCCTTATGTGGATGGAAAACAAGAGGCCAGGTCATTGCTCTCCAGCTAGTGGAACTGCTTGGAGATCCCCAGGCACATCCCATGGACTCCCTGCAAGGTGGTGTTTCCCTCTCTGCAAAGAGCCTCCATTGCACCAACCAGTGAAATGATAAAGAGTTTTACCCATCCTGCCTGTGAGCTGGACCATGCTTGGCAGTGGGGCTGTTTCTCTGGGATGGAACACAAGGACAAAGTGAGATCAGAGCATTCCTTCACAGTCAGCAAAGCAGCAGCCAGGACCAGAACACTGTGTCAGATGGGCCTGGCAGCAGGGTCTTAAAACAAGCAGCTGGCCATGCCCCATCCAGGAGCCTATAAGCCCCATGGTCACCATCCCCAAGGCGCACACCTCCTCCTCCTACAGCCCACCACCAGCCTCTGGCCTCCCCAGCCTTCATGACCCCCACAACGGCGGGGTGGCTCTGACCCCTAGCCTCTCCTCCTGCCTATGCAGAGGGATGGCTTGGGCAGAAGCAGCCCATGGACATGTGCACAAGAACCATGGCTCAGACAGAGCTGCACCGCGATTCCCTCCTGCATGGCTGTCACTGGCGAGACATCTCAATCACAAATAGCTGAGGGGCTGCAAGCTGGGGGAGACCCTTCTTCCTGTGGCACAGCAGCTTCAAGTCTGTGGAGGTCCCACTGAGCTTGTCTGCAGAGCACAAAGTTGTTCACCACAAAGGAGAGAGGGATTAAAAAGGAAACAGAAAGGAGCAGAGCTGCTGCCGGTCGGTGCTGGTTGACTGGCACAGCTACAGCAGCACACACACACCGAGAGGGGCCTGCCTTTCTGCAGGTAGGACTCTGCATGCACAGTGGCAGGATGTCACTGGTGATGACTGCAACACACGGCCAAGCCACGCTTGCAGCCAGGGTGAGGAAAGGATGGAGCAAAGGATGGGGTGAAGGAGGGGCTGGACACGTCTTGGGGGCCCCTCTTGCACTGCTGGGGCTCAGGCTGGCTGGCACTGCCTCATGCTGGCTGCCTTTGCTACCCCTTTGGACAATATAGTTGGGGAAACGTCATACTGCTGGCAGAAGAAACCAGAAGCTCAGCAAGAGGATGGCCCTTTTAATCTCTGCCCATCCCGCAGTGAGGGCATTTCTGCCCCAAAAACATTGTCACAGCTTACCTGCATCTTTTTTATCTTCTAGCAAAGTGAAGCGCTGTGAAAAGAAAGAAAAGAGAAATCATTTTGCTGTCTTTGTGATTTTCACACTCATAGACTTCTACCACTCATTTGGGCTCAGGCCCCAGTTCAGCATCCTCTTTGCCAGGAAAGGAGCTGGGATCAGTGCTGCCTGCTCCAGCTTTGGGAACAAGCAAAGCTCGAGCAAAGGTTTGTCCCAGAGGCATCAGCCCCACTGGCTTTAAACCACCAGTGCCAAACACAGCCCAGATCACTGGGCAAGCGCAGTGTGCCCAGCACGTGCCCACCACATCAGAGGAGCAGCAGTAGCCAGAACCAGGGGCTCTGCACCCATGGAGCAGACAACAGAGCCAGCTAAAAAGGGATGGCTGGAGAGACTGACCTTTCTGCTTGACAAGGATGCTGCAAAATTGCCAGAGAGGGGACAGGGAGGGAGGCAAGAGCTGCCAGATCCACAGCAAGGGATCGAACCAGCAAGGGAACCAGGCTGGGGTCCCCCCTGAACACGTTCCTTGCTACCTCTGTGGCTGCACAGATGGCAGTGGAGATATCCACATTTTAATTGCATTAGTAGGTCTGGAGGCAGAGCATACGGTGGTGGCTGCAGGCACGGAAAGCCGACAATAAAGAAAGGAAGAGAACAACAAAGGAAAGCTGAAGGCAGGCTGGACTGTCATTCAAGTCTCCCCACTGGCACAACACCCAGGATGGGGAAGGGGCCACCAGCACCATGCACAGGGTCTGATCCTCACCTATGGCTGAACTTCTGCAGGGATAAAGACAGGGGAAATGGGATTTACAGACAGCAGAGCCTCACCAGCACATGGGAGACCACAGCAAATTGCATGGAGGTGGAGGAGCAGGAGGGACCCAGCACTGCCTGGATCCTGCAGTGAGCACAGAGCCCCAGAAACTCCCAGGTCCCTCTCCAGGCACAGGCAAGCCCCCGCCAGTGCACCCCAGCCCCGCTGAGCAGGGCCAGAGGCGCTGGTGAGGCTCACTGTAGGAATGCAGTGAGCCGCTGAGCCGGCCTTTCCCATGGGCCACCCGGGACCCCTCTTCCTGCCGGAGAGGCAAGGCTGGGGATGACCCGGGGGGAGATGGGCTTAACCATCACCCCGCTGCTGGGCTTCCCATGGCAGCGCCTGCCCAAGAGGTCCCCATCAGCGGGGCTGGAGTTATCAACCTCACAGCATGCCTGGGTTTGCAGTGAGAAGGTCACCGTGGTCCTCTAGTGCATTTGGTACTGATGAATCTGTTGTCACTGGAGGGAAGTGCTGGGAGCTGCTACTCCTGCTGCACGCTCGGCTCTCTCCTCCTCAGGGAGAGCCTGCACAGATGCCCAAGCCCTGATCTGGCAGTATGTGGGCAGCTGGAGAGTGTCACAGCTGAAAACACTTGGATGATCCCTGGGACCCCCATCATGTCTGTTATCACAAGCCCTGCAGCCATCAATCAGCCCTGCAGCCAGCACGTGTAGCAAGCAGATGTCCATAGAGTGGCGATGAGGTAGGGCTGCTCTCCCAGGCCATGGCAAGGGCAGGGAAAGCTGGTCCTGATGCTAAGGCAGCTCTGGGGAGCCTCCTCTCACTGGCTGTCATGTCCTGGCCCTAGCGCCTTCTCTTTTCCCACAGATTCTTCCTCCAGCCACAGCTCTACCTCATTTAACCCAGAAAGCTTTAATCCCATCGGCAGAGCCCTGCACGTTTCTCCCTCTTCAAGAGATTCCTTTGCTGTTCATGATGAGTAACTGAGTAACACCGGCACAGGGAGGAAAGCGGGAAACCAGGCAGAAGCCTCAGCCCCACATGAGGTCACCAGTGCTTGCCAAGCAGAAGGGCGATGTTCCCATGCCTTCAGCCTCCCAGCACCTGGCTGGCCCCAAAACCCTTATCACGGGCCCATGCACAGGTCCCTGGCCATGACTCTTTAGTGCCCAGGGCTGACAATGGGGAGAAAGAGCCCCAGAACCAAGGAATAAATCTACTCCAAGACCCATAAACTTTTCCCCATGCTCAGTTCCCACACTGCTCCAGGCAGCCTGCAAAGCATTTCCTAGGCAAGAAGGAGACACAAACACTGGCATAATCAGTAAAACCGGTGAGTTCAGATGAGAAGGTGTCCTCAAACAGTAAGATGGGCCAGGAATGCACCAGGGTAAGAGAAGCCCTATGCACTGCCTGGGGCCGCAGCCAAAGGACCAGCTGCTGCTGGGGGAGATGGGGACAGTGAGGACAGGAGCCACCTCCTCCCACCCATGCCACTGGGGCCACGGAAGCCTTTGACAGGCTCGAGGTGATGGTGCCAGCATCTACTGGTTGCTTTCAACTTTGCTGGAGCCCACGGCACTGGGGCCCTTTGATAGCTGCAGCGAGGGGGGGATGTGCGACCCAGCTTCTGCCTCTGTGCCACCTTGAGTACGACGGGGATGACAACACACAGCTCATAGGGACAAGGAGGGTTAACAAGGACATGTTAATCTCTCTGGAGACAGCAGGGACAAGACAGCTACTAATATTATTAATGAATTTCACAAATGTCATTTTTAGACTCAACTATTTTGAGCTTTCCATTGAAGCCCCGGGGGAACAGCACACATTCCACATTCATTTCAGCACGGCAGATCCACTCGTTTGACACAGCTTGGTGTACAGCTCTGGTTGTAAAGGGATTTTAGTGCTTTTTCCAAACCAAAGCTCCTGAAATCCATAGTGACAATACCTCCAAAATCTATCCTGCACACCTACAACCTCACAGCACAGGCTGTGATACAATAAACCCAACAAACAGGCAGTCAGAGAGGGAGTTGCATGTTATTAAGGGAACAGATGAGGAATTAATCCCAAATGAAAAATACCACATGCCATGAGAACCACTGCTGCAGGAAATTAAAAACCCAAGGCCTCCAATCTCACTGTTCCTTTGTCATCCCATTCCCAGCTGCCACAGGTCGGCAAAGCCAAACGTGTCCCCTCTGCCATGCCGTGATTTGCACAGGGGTCCCCAGCCCAGGCATGGGCAGACCATGCTGGGGGGTGACAGCATACACACACACACACAGAGCCCGCTGACAGCCCTGTTCACCAGTGCTACAGCCATTATGCCCACGCTGCCTGTGTTCAGCCAAGCACAGCACCCTGCCTGCCCTAGCTACGGGACGTGGGTACTTGGCCGATGCTGACCAACACACTCGCATGCAGCCCCTTCACAACGAACCTTTCATATGCGTGTGGGGCACGGGCATGACATCCCTCCAGAGCAGATGGCAAGCACCATGAGCAAGCCCCAGCCCTGCTAAAGACGCCTCCCCCGCTGTCCCTTCCGACAGCTTCTCCTGAAACTGGGAGGGTGTCAGCAGGACAGGCACCATTAAACAGACAATCCCTTACCTTGGCTCTTTTGAAGCAAGCCCAGAAGAAATCCAGCAATGGCATGATGGACCAGGTGGGGGGCAGGCATGGAGCCCCCCTAGACCGCAGTGTAAGCCCTGGGGAGGGGCCTCCCCGGCACCCCCATGGCTGCTGCCTGCGGCACACAGCGCCGGGCAGAGCCCCAGTGCGGGCAGGAGCTCGGTACAGGCAGGGAGGACGGAGGGAGGAGGCGGCGGTGCCTGCGGAGGCGGGCCAGCGATTCAAACCCTGCGCCGTTACTCAGTTGGTTGCGGACGGGCTTGCACGGCGACTGAAATTCCCTGCGGATTGCGAGTTTTAAACAGCTCCAGGCTTTCCTTCCTGCCTTGAAGGCACTGAGCGGCGCTCCCCTTCCCGGTTCCCAAGCAGCAGGAAGGAGCAAGGGAAAAGAAACACCCCCCAGAGCAGAGCAACTGGGCGTTTGGCTGTCAAAGGCACATGTAGGGCGCTGGAAACCCAAACCCCAGACAGTTCGGATTGCTGCTCCAGCTCACCAGCAGGACTCGAGAGGGCTCCCAACACTCTCACCTCGGGGGGACAAGGTGTGCCCACATAATCACATTGCTCTGCCTCCACTGTGGCCAGCCTCATCCCAGAGCTTCGGGCAATCCTTCAGTAGGACCCCAGCAGAGAGAAAAACAGGGAAAAACCACCCCCAGTCATCAGATGTGGCCCAGCCATTCACTCCAACTCCATTCACAGCTCCTTATCTTCCTTCCGCAAACATTAGTGCAAGCTTAGTGTTCGTTCCCAAGAAGGACCATAATAAAAGGCAATGCCGTGCAAGCCGTCAGATGCACAGGCCCACAGTCCTCCAGGCTAGAAGCCTTCCCTCAGGCACACAAGAAAACCTCACCAACTGGTCATTTATGGGATTATCTCAGAATAAGCAATGGCAAATTGAACAGCAGCACTGTTTGGGCAGAGCCATGCTCCTACAGGACACTTGGTGGATGCCCAGCAAGCCAGCAGCACTGCTCCTGCCTACCCCATGTGTCCCGGGGGATGATCCTTCCCACACAGAGCCCAGGACCCCTGCAGGTGGCTGACGTGCAGGAATGCGGTGTCTCTGCCCCAGGACAAGGTGCCATTTGTAGTGTGATACCCCAGCAGCTGGTGCATGCAGCAGCTGAGCCCACTGTCAAATGTCAGCAAGGACAGACCAGGACGCGGTGCTGGGTCCCCCAAAGCAGGACTGGTGTCTCAGCATAACACTGCTGCTGTCCTGGGGCCACCTCTGCCACTTCTCCCTGCCCACCCCGGGGCCAGGGAAGGCAGGACAAGCAGGGAGAGGAGCAGAGAGTGAGCAAAGCACTAATGGGACAGGGTGGGCAGGACTCTGGTCAGTAGCAGTGTAAGCACAGCCATCCCAGCAATGCGGTACCTCTCCCGAGCCATCACTACTGCTGAGCCAAAGGAGCACACTCACATTCCAAACCTCCAATATAGGGGGGGATCAGCACCAGCCTCACTGGTGCTCTCTGCAGCAAAGCAGAGACAGCAGTCACAGCTCATGGGACAAGGCAAGGACAGGAGTGTGGAAGACCATGACACAGCAGAGCTGGAGAAGCTGCAGCCGCGTGGAGATGATGGTGTCAGGCACCGCCACCACTGCAGCATCCTGCACTCAGGCCCATGGATCCACAGGACGGCAGAGGTTCGGCTCCAGCAGCAGCACGCAGGCGGCATCCGTCCTGGCGCCGGCTCCAGCTGCCTCCTTCCATCTCCCCCTCACTCATTCCTCAGAGGGTTTTGGAACCGCTCCCAGGCTTGGCACCAGCTGCAGCTCCTCCACCATGTCCCTTGTGTTATTGGGCCAGTGCAGTGGGGCTGGGGGCACCGAGGCACAGCACAAGCTTTGTGAACCAGCCTCTTTCCGCCTCCTTTAAATGCCTGGGACCAGGAAAACAGTCTCACCTCTGTGGCACATGTGCCTGGGATCACCTTTCCTAGCAAGCGTTTTACCCACAGGAGGATGCACAAAGGAGTTAAGGCCAGATGTTGCTGACAGTGAGCAAGCCTCCATAAATCACTCACCACTGCCTCCAGGGCTGCAGTTTTTATTCCAAGGACTTGCAAATAATTCCCCTCCATGGACAGAGGCAGATGGGATGAGTACCCATTTCCAGATGTCCCCATTCACCAAACACTGCTACCATCGTGTTGAAGCTGCCACCGCAAGGCATTGCCACTGCAGGATTGTGCAGAAGATCCTCCAGCCGTTGTCCCTGCTGTTTCTCAACACAGAAGTGCAGACATTCCCCTTGGAGTAGGACAGAGCCAGGGTGCATGGGCAGAGCTGGCTGTGGAGCCCCAGGAAGCACGCAAAGGCACATGCGTGCACACAAGGCAGAGCATACCCAGATCTCCTGCCCTCAGCCTGGTTTGGTGCAGGGGATGCGCTCCTTCCCTGACATCTCTGCCAGGGATGGGATTCCCTGAAGGCAGCTTTCACCAGAGGGA
This sequence comes from Psittacus erithacus, assembly GCA_009867235.2. Lineage (NCBI taxonomy): Eukaryota > Metazoa > Chordata > Aves > Psittaciformes > Psittacidae > Psittacus > Psittacus erithacus. The sequence continues at coordinate 22,259 of WYDI02031431.1, forward strand.
CTGTGCACAGGAAGCACATGAGGTGCAAACAGACCTCCACGGGGTCATCACGACAGACTGATGGCGATGGCTCTGTCCTGCCAAAACTGGGCAAGTTCTTGTGGAAAAGGGGAAGCCCCACGGCTTTAACCACAGCTGTATCGGAAAGGCACCACCAGAGAAACAACCCCGCCAGCACCTTGCTTCATGGCTCACTCCGGCAGCATTAAATCCTTCTCCACTTTCTCCAAAAGCAAAAATTCCCAAAGTTAATGCAAATAGAAGAAAGCTGTCTCCTTCCCAGGGCCTGGGAGACAAACCACAGAGGCATCTGCATACTTGTGTAGCTTCTTCCTATCCAGTCATCCCAAAAGCATTCAAGTAATTTTAAATCTAGGATCCTTCTTCAGCACACCAGGATACCATCCTCTGTAAGAAGAGGTCCTGAGGACTGGATCCACTGTGAAGTGGCTGAAGCTTGTACATGCCAACTGCGTATTTATGCCAAGTGATGGCAGGACACAGGCTCCACTGCTGCATTTGTCTCTTCCCAAATTTCTAACATACCTGCTCCACAGACATTTACAGGAAAAACAAAAGCAACTTCTATTAATTCCCTCCCTCTTTCTGTCTATAATAGGTATCACTCTCACCTTCAGACTTACATGAGAACCCATCTTAAACTTGAGTTAGTTTTAAAAGGCTGATTCTAAGGAAAAATCCCCACTGTACACACTCGCTGACAGCTTTCCACATGGGGAGTGCCAGCGCTGCCCCATCTGCTGCCCTGGAGCTGGGACAGACACCAGTCACATGCAGCACTGCGATAAACATTGTGCTTTCTCCGTAAGTCATGGGACAGGGCTGGTATTTTGGAGGACAGGTACAGCCTCTTCTCACAACACATCATGCCCCAGAGGATCCCATGTCACCTCCCAAAATGCCTGTGGCGCGGTGCTATTCCTGTCCCATTGATGAGCTATTGCTGTCACGGCGGTCACTCAGTGGCACTGGGCACAGTGTTAGTAACAGCTAAAAGCTGGCAGATGGCATCATCGCAGGCAAGGGAAGCCACCATCACCGCTGGTGCCAACCCTGAGGGCTGGCCCCACTTCTGCTGGAAAACATGGGGCTCCTGAAGAGGTGTGAGCAGGGGGCAAGCTGCCCCTTGCCAGGGAGCAGCCCCCGCCAGCCATTAGCATGCAGTGATTTTCCACTTGCTGCTGTGTGCAGGCATTTCCCTGAGGTCAGAACAGGAGCAGCTACTGCAGAGCAGGCGCTTGCTCTATTAGCATAGCGGGAACAAAACCCCTTTTCTTTCAATAACGCTGAATTGCTGGGCGGGTGCTGCCGGGGCTGCGGCTGTGGCACCCTGTGGGTGGCCAGGGAGAAAGCCATGGGGAAGATGTAAAAACCTGCTGCCCACAGGAAATGGCACCAAACTGGCTGCAGCGACGGTGGTTTTCCAAGGATGGGATGAACCTCCTGCGCTGGAGCAGCCCTCCCATGCCCCCAGGTAAGGTGCTCATCCCAGGGAGGTCTGGCAATGGCACCCCACGCCAGGGCTCGGACTGTGATGCCATCACATCAGATGAACCTTGGTGCTGGGCTCCGGCCAAGCAGCCAATGGTCTCTGCTGGGCTTTGTGCCCTGCAATTGAAGAAGCACCAAGCACCACACAAAGCCTACTGAAGTATATGAATGTCAAAGACATCCCCCAACCTCCCGCTGTCCCATGCCTGCCTGTCACCACTGCTTTTCCCTTAGCAAGTTTCTCGTAAAAAATAATCCCTACGTGCATGTTCCAGTCTCCAACAGTGCATTCAGGAACATGAGATAACATAAGAGCGCATTATTATCTTCTTTTTTTGAGAGTCTAAACTGCTTGGGTTTGATTCTGAAAACAAACCAAACAGACATTGTCATCTCTTGAAATGGGTATCTAATTCTGTCACTTGTAACAGGGTTGAGCCTTTCCTGCTCAACCAAACATTGCCAGACATCTGCCTGGCAGCATCCCTGGCTGGGAACCACAGCTCTGCCACACACCCACCGTGGGGAGCAGGTCAGCCCTGGAACAGGGCACTGGGAATGTTGCTGATGATCAGCAAGAGAACAGCTTTGACCAATGCAGGCTCGATTACGAAAGATCACCACCTAATGTGATGAGCCTTGACACCCATACTCACACAATGAGGCCATTTAATGATAAAGGAGAGTTATTTCCAGCAGGGCAGTTGCTGCTTCTACTTTGAGGCACGACAGACAGACAAGCTATGAATATACCATCGGGCTGGTGCTGTGACCAGGACGTGGGGAAATGCCCTGGCCCTTGCCTGTGGGACGCCCACTCCCAGCGCTTGTGGCATTTCTGTCCAGCTAATGCTTCACCTTCCAACACCAATTACATTTTTCCCTAACTCAGATGCACACTGGACTCCCTCAGACCCAAGGGCCCCTTGTCTTATCCACAGCTCCAAGAAGCACCCCCATCCTCTCCAGCCCCCTCGGAGGTCCTGGCAAAGGCTGAATCAGTGCATTTCCCTCCAAAGGATGGCCTGTTTTGTAAATAGCAGTGAATATGGTTATAAGTACTGATTTGTTTAGTAAACATACAAAAGACAAATAAACTTCTCAGGTAATTAGTCCTCACAGACCCACAAAACTCCTCAATTTCACTAAACAAAGAGACGAAATCACTGACATTTGTCAGGGTTGTTTCTGTGGAATTTCTGCTGCACAAGCAGGGCCGAGCTCTTGCGAAACCTCCAGCAAAGCTGCTGCAGTTCTCATAGCGGCATCTTGAAAATGAAATGAAATACAAAATAGGCTGCATTTTTACACATGAAAGAGTGACAGAAGCTGAATGTTTGAAAAGCAGCCTTCCCTTCCCACGGGAATATCACTGAGCTACAAGAGCCTGGCTGGGACACTAATCCCATGCCATGAAGGCAGGCGCCAGACCAGCATAAGGAATTGCGAGCATCTCTTATTATTAGCAAGAGCAGGGAGTCTCCTATGGCAAATGTATAGGAAAGCAAAGGGCTGTGCTATTAACAGCTAGGGGCATGTCCTGACTGTCCCAGGAGGGATGGAGAGAGCCTCAAGGGCCCGTGTTCTCCCAAAACCACAGCTGGTTTAGCAGGCAGTTGCTTGGAAGCTCTTCCCCTTCATAGCAGCCTCTCCTGCCCACACTGGGCAGAAAAAGCAGATCAATCCCCTCCTGCCAAAGCCAAATCCTGTCCAGGGGCAGCACAGGATCATAGAATGGTTTGGGTTGGAAAGAATCTTAAGATCATCCAGTTCCAACTCTGCCATAGGTAGGGACGCCTCACATTAAACCATGTCACCCAAGACTCTGTCCAGCCTAGCCTTGAACACTGCCAGGAATGGAGTATTTACCACTTCTCTGGGCAGCCTGTGCCAGCGCCTCACCACCCTCACAGAAAAGAACTTCTTTATATCTAACCTAAACTTTCTCTGTTTCAGTTTGAATGCAGCACCCCTTGTCCTGTCACTGCTGTCCCTGATGAAGAGTCCCTCTCCAGCATGGGAAGGGCTGGCAACACGCATGCACATACACACATAGAGAGCTGGGAACTGGTTTGGTGCAAGGGGCATGCTCCTACTGGTGCCCAGTTACCTGTCCTCAACAGCCAACATGCTCAGCAGCTGGAAAAAAAAGATAAAAAGATGACCATAGCAGCAGAGGTACATCTCTGTCAGGCTCTCCCTATTAAATGCCATTTAATAGACTGCATTTGACCTCGTGTATTTTTGCATACAGTTCTAGTGACAACTGTTGTCTGGGGAAGATCCCAGTCCTAATTCTGGCCTAGGCATGGGATTAATTAACAAGACAGAGGAATCTCCATCAGGTGCAGTGCTCTGCTCCCTGAGAGCAAGGGCAGGTCTTTGCAAGTTTAACCCTGCAAGACAAATTTGCACACAGCCTCCTCTCACTTGCACAGGGTTAGACGATTCACATACTGAGTTCTTCACACCCGAATTCAGAGGCAAAACCTGTCCAGCACAGCTTCTCTCTGTTTGTGGGAGCCAGGAGTCAAATTCCCTGATGGCTTCAAGCATCAGGGTGTGCATCCCTGGGATGCAGGTGGGAGCATGAAGGCCACAGTACCCAAAGGTTTCTGCAAGCCAGCCTTTGCCCACTTTGGCTTACAGGGCTCCACTGTCACACTCCAGCACTCTGGGGTCTCTGGAGGGTTGCCATTACAAGCCAAGGGCTGTGCCTGACCCACTGCCTGGCCAAGCAAAGCTTCGTGAGGTGCAGAGGACCACAATGCAAAGCCTGGCAGCCAGAGACACAAAACAGCCCATGAGAAGCTGTCCTTAAGAGTCCGGGTTTGCTGCAGCAGCTGCAGTCAAACCCCAGCAGAGCTGGGCTGATCCTGCAAGCATCCCAACAGCAGAACACAGCAAAGCTGAGAGGGACCAGAACAGGAGGCAGCCATGTCAGGCAGGCACTAAGTAGGGCAGTGGCAGCAGCATGGTGCTCTTCCCATTCAGGAGCATCATAGAAGACATTTAAAACAAACGAGCACCAGGCACAGCTTCTCTTGGCACCCTTTCAGCCAAAATAACTGCCACAAGGAAGGCCTTTCTTTAGGCCACTGACTGCATAAGGAGAGACACTTCTTGCTTGTGGACAGCAAATGCCTGTCCCCTGCCCACAGGCACTGCAGCCCCAGGGGTGCTTCCAGGGCTGGAGGGGAGCCACACATGCTGCTGCAAACCTTCTTCGGGGGTGTCATGGTCTCAGCCAGGAAAACTCAGAGGCAGCTTCAGAAAACCCTTTGTGCCAACCCCTGCACACACAAAAGCATTATTATTTGACAGCAAATTCTTTCCTTCCCCCGGCCCCCCATGGTCACAGGGGCTGCCAGGCTGGTCCTGGCAAGAGCATCCTGCCCTCAGCCCGTGCTGAAGGGCTGAGCTGGAGTGGTATGTTCCCCCCTCCAAAGTGAATCAACAGGTAGAAGAGGAAAAGTGAAGGAAGCAAAGATTAAATGAGCAGGATCTATGTTCTGATAGCTCAGGGACTGAGCTGGCCATGCCACTCCAGGCACAGAGCATAGAGCCTACATGGCTGCCTGCCCTTCTGCCAGCCAGGGAGAGGGCTCCAGGAGCCGCAGAAACATGGGCTTGCTTCTTGGGCTCAAACTCACCCACTTGGAAACATCCAAACCCAAACTTTCACAGGGTACAAGTCGCCTGACCCACATGAGAACAAGTGCTTGTCCTTCCTTTCCAAATTACAAAGGTGCCTGAGGTGGTTGAGCCTGAGCCTACTTCTAGGAGCCAGCAACCTCTGCCCCATCTCCGCACTCACCACGCCCCCATCCCAGTGTCTGTTTTCCCAGGACATGTCAGGCTGCCCTCACACTGAATGCAGGGCTGCACTGTCTCAGGCTTCTGCTGTGGCTGCTGTGAAGAATCCAGAAGCCCTGAGAAAGAGAGGCAGCAACCCCATCCGAGCTCTTAGCCGCATGTCTTTTTTGCTAAGGGAGGACTGAATTATGGGGAGAGGTCAGTTTTAAATCAGTGTATGGTACAAATAATTGCACCATCTGTTTACGATCCTGAGACAGCAAAACAAAACTCCAGAATAAGACTTGAGAAGAACCAGAAAACAATCCAAGTAAAAACCAGCACTTCCTGCAGAGCTCTGGTTCTTGCCCTCTTCCTTTTTCTTGTAGAAACTAATGAACTCATCACAGACTTCTGCCTTGCATCGGGCAGCATTCAGCAACGGAGGGAGAAGCACAGAGGTACATGTTAAGCTTCAGCCTGTGTGGGCTTAAGCAGCTTATAGGGACCCTTGGGACCATGCAAAGGACCACAGCCTTGTGCCAGTCAGGTGGAGAAGCAGCAGCTCTACATCAGGATCTGTTAATTTTAAATCTAATTACCCTGCAGATTTTCCTCTGAAGCACCTGTCTTGCTTAAGCAAAGAATGAAGCAGGGCACATACATACACACACACACACACACACTTATTTCAATGGCTCTCTGCTACTCTCAACCTCCCTGAGGGTGAGCAGAAATCTGGTTCCTATTTGGGTAGAAACCCTGCAGGGCATGAGACTAATTGTTAAGGGGTACAATGTCAACTTCATGCACTGAATGGCACTTCACCAGCCTGAAGCAGGTGTTAAGGGTACAGAGAGGACAAAGACACCCAATATCTGCCAGAGCATCCCAGCTTCAGGACCAGCTGCTCTGAAGTGCCTTGGCTGTGGTTCTGAATATACCTGGAACACAGATACACTTACCAGTGGGCTGAACCACATCTTCATTTCCCCAGGAGGCAGACAGAAGGCATTAATGTCACCTTCCTCTGAGTCCAGGATGTCCTGGTGTCTCTCCAGGAGAGACCACACTGGATTTGTTTCACCATGCTCAAGCACACGCCCATGCCTTGTCTGAGGAAATTCATCAAAGGCCAACACTTCACCACTGCCTAAAAATTTGTTCTTGCCTGTAACATCTCCTCCGTGCCCTGCACAATCCTCTGTGAGGCTGATAAATCTTGGATGGTGCTTTGTTCTGGGGAAAGACTGACCTTGGGAGGAGTCATCTGTCAGTGCATATTCAGACTCATCCTTGGCATTGTGCGCAGTGCTCCAGACAGAAGAAGCCATAGACACCTCCCCTATGTTCCTTGTCAGCTGAAGAGCCCCAGATCAGAAACTCATCCCACTGGCCTGGATGGGTGGCTTTGCTCAGCATTCAGCATTTCTCATCTCCACTGTCCATGCACAGAAACCACCATTAACAAAGGGAAAGCTGGCAATGAAAAAACAAAACTTCTTAGCAAGAACAACACAGAAGACAACATTTATCTTTCTTTCCCTGATTTCCTTTATGTTCCATTTGTTTAGAAAGGGATGTAATGGTTCTTACCCCAGGTACGCACATGCTTTACTCACTGGAGCATGCAGACCCTGCTCCATTTGTTTCTGAGGTTGTAGCATGCAGTAAAACTCAGCTAGCCTAACCTTCAGTCAGGTCAAGAGGTGGTTTAAAACACCTCATACACTTTGGAACACTGATCAGCTATAGCTGCCCATCCTGTAGCAGTTCCCTTTATGTCATCCACTAACACACCTCCAACAAAAGATGCTTGCTATCTGTGCAATCACACTGTGACCACTACTCAGCCTTTCCCCCACTTTGTTTTATATTAATTTCTCTCTTAAATTGGAGAAGTCCTTTTATGCTTTCAGAACCTGTGCCTCATATCATGCTCTTCCCACTGCCAGCAACATAGCACTGGGGAAAAGGAAGGCTTTGGAGGGGTCTTGTTGAGATATGATGCACGCAGGTACTGTCTGAAGGTTTATTTCAAGCAGTGCAGGAGATGCTGTCTTAAGGCCTCCCAGGAGGAGCATGTGCAGGAGGAGTTCAGCAGGGACAAATGGTGATCTGTCCATCTCCTCCCACCTGGGCATGACAGCAGCACTGGGAGAACTCATCCTCCTGCTATGGCAAGAACAGAGCATCAGGGTGGCAGAAGTCTGCCTCGCTGTCCCTGCAGCTTCTATTGACTTTCGGCTCCCTTGCTGCAGACTACAACACAAACAGCAGCTTATCAAACACAGAAGGCTTAGAGAGGCAGATGAGATGCCAGGCACGGAGAGTCTGTAACACGCTGAACAGAACCACTCCTGTTCGCTTTCCTGTGCAAGTGAATCGCTTTGAACTCTGAAACGTGGGCCGAGGGTGACAAGGTCCAAGGAAAATGATCAAGATGGAAATAATTAAGCTATCCTTCCCACACTGGCAAGTGCAGGCTTTTACAGCTTTTTATTCTCACTAGGAGTGAGAACAGAATCCAGATTAAATCTTTACTCCTGTCTCTCAGGGACCCATTCCCTGCCATGCATATACCAAGCCCTGAGCAGCACAGGCATCATCCCCAGGACAAGGTGACAGCAGAGCAATGCAGTGACTCACATCCGTCAACACTGGCAACCCCACACGTGCAAGCTCCTTGCCACAATCATACCTTTAGGGATGTTACCTTCCACTGAGATTGCCACTCTGTTCTGTGCAGCATGTCTTCTACAGCTCCTCCTGTTCCTGCAAAGGGCTCTGGGGGTAGGAAGCACCTGGAAGAGCCAAACCGCCCTGCACCCAGCAGCGTACAAGCAATGTGAAGGTTTACCAGTCTCCAGCTTCACTTCCAGCTCCTGCAGCCCGTCAAGAAAGCCAAAGGTCAGGAATCACGGGTTCATTGTACTGGCAGTCAACAGGCTTGCTGGGTGAGTTACTCCCTGAATTCACTCGGAAAGCACTTCCTACGACCGTTACCTGCACCGTTCACTTGCCCTAACATACAATCCAGCACACAGAATATTAGCCTTAAAAGATTAACTGGGGGAGGGGGAGATGAGTGCTAAATTCCAGCTTTACCCAGATAAAGTATCTCTCGGAGAAGAACAGAACAAACCTCACCACCTTTCATTTCTGGGCCATGAATTTGCATTTCAGAACATTTGGACCCATTAGTTGAAAAGAAAAAAACACAAACAACCCACACCAAAACAAAGACACAGAGGGCAACATTCAGATTATCTGACTGATTGAAGAGTCTGATTAACAAATGGGATTTGTGACTTTAAATTACTCACAATTCTTAAAGTTTACATTAAAAAGCAAAGTAATTTTGTCTGTAGTAACTTTGCAAAATTTTGACCAACAGTAACGATATAGAGTTTCCAGAAAATAAACCCAAACCACACAGAAAACACATCGCTGTAGCAATGGCAAAATCTCAGTATTTTTCAGACTTTATTACTAGTCAGTCTGCATTTGTGTTTAAGCTACATTCTTCTTTTTGCTAAGTGTCCTTCCCCTGGCAGTGATGTCAGGACAGAGCAGGCAGGCTATGGAAGAGGAGGAGGAAGCCACAGTCCATCTGCTCAATAAGCATCAGCAATGGATGATGTGCAAACTGCTGATGAACCAGGGTGGTCTCTCTCCAGTTCTTCCAGGTGCAATAATTTTGCTTCCAAGAGCGAGGCTGAACAGATTGCAAAACCCTGCTTCTGTAAAAAGGTCAAGCTTTTTGGCTCTTTTGAGCCCCTTGATAACATCTCTTTTACTAATGTGCAAGGCAAGCTACTCCGGTTACATCAGCACCACTCCAAAAGCAAGACTATGGCAAAATTTGCTATGCACTCATGTGAGACCAATTTTAAAATGCTAAGCTTCTAATAAGCCCTGACTCTGCACAAAACCTTAATGTTTGCTCAGTTTCCCATCTATCAATAACCCAGGCAAATGTAAAACAAATCGCATACCACTGAGGAATTGCTCTGTGATATGCAGAAGTGTAAGAAGACGCTTCAGAGTGTAAATGCATTAATTGACTAACAGAAATAATCCAGAAGGTCTTAGTGATTTCCTATCAGTTCTAAATGGACTTACTTCCTTGTTGAAAGTAATCTTACTCAAAATTGCAGAAGTGCTCCAGAAGAGGCAGACTATGCAGAGACCCTACAGCAGAAGCAGACCAGGCACAGTGATGTGAGCTTCCTTGCACACTGGTGGTGGCTGAGGTCGGATGCTCAGAGCTCACCTCTCCAGGCTCCTTGCCCTTTCTGAACAGGGCCCGAAAAATAAACTGCTGCAGCCCAGATCTTCGGCAGACCAGGAAAAACCACGGAGGGCAAAGTAAAACAGAAGAGACAAAGCCAAGCTACAAGGGACTGCAAGGTCGTGCCGCCCTCTGGTGACCACCGGGACATTTTGACCTTCTCCAACAGAAGTGAGGGCCGTGGAGCAGGTTATCCCTGTTCCTTGTGCCACCAGCCCCAGCTCAGGCTACCCAACCGGGGTGCCAGGCTGCTGCTGGGGAGTCTCTGCCGGTACAGTATAGGCGAAAGGACATAATGTGAATTCCGGTACCGGTTGGGGATGGCTTTTAACTGCCGTTCATTGATTAGGCCACCTTCCTACCAAGCCAGTGCCACCGCTTTAGCCATGCCTTATGTAGTCTCCTTGTATTTGAATCACACCAAGTCCCAGTAAGTACCACCTGGGCAGACTTGTGTTGATGAGGTGGTTAAGGAAACCAGAGAGGGCTTGCCCACATAAACACCAATCTCAGGGTAAACCAGCGCAGCTGCTCATTCCTCACAGCAGAGCCCTAGGACCAGACGGGACTACAGACAAAATTAAAGCATGAGCAAGCTGATGCTTTGGCTCAGATTTGATGAGTTCTGGCATGTGTCCTGCTATGGGCAGGGGCCTAGGGAGGCTTTCCCCTCCATATCGCCGCTGTTACCCATGCACCTGGTAATTACATTACCAGGGTATGGTAATTGCCCGAGGCATGGGTAATGAGTGTGTTCTCATCCTTGCAGAATCTTTCCAGCACTTGGTCATCTCTGTCATGGACCTGTAACAAGAAATTCAAGGCTGTTTATTACCTCTACAAAACTCAAGAGTGCTGATCCCATATAGCAATGGCTCAGCATACCCAGACCAAATCCTTGCTTCAGTCCTTGCACTAGGAAAACATCAGCGTGACTGGGTAGAACATGTGAGCAGCACTGACATGTATCTGTAATAGCAGCGATGCTCTTCTAGCAGAGGGGGGGCAAAAAGGATTTGTACCTCACCATGGTGCTTCCACCACCACCTATTGTCTCACAGACACAGACACACAAATCAAATGTTATCAGCAAAGGACCAGAAAATTCAGCTGTGAAAAAACATCTTTAAATTTGCTCCAAACTCACATGCCATATAAAAAGCCTTTCTTTGAGCACTAGCAGGATTCCTCTGGAGAGGTTCCATTGGCTGAGGGTACTGCCTCCCACCCGTGCAACCAGGCCTGAGGAAATCCCATGGGCCAACACTCCTTTCCACCACCATGGCCTGCCACAAGTACAACATCCATACGTCAGACTGCCCATGCACCTTTCAGTGTTTTAATTTATAAATTTTGAAGTCAAACCACATTTATTGTCCTTGTCATTGGTATTAAATAGATCAAAATTAAGTTCAGATTCAAACACACAGAACAACTTCAGCTGATAAACAGTATTAAAGGAATACATTAGTAGGAAAGAAAGCCTGGTTTATGCATCCAAAAATCATCTGCTTTCTCTACAGAAAAGTTAAAACATTTCATTAAAGGCAGGACATCTGCTTTTCCCCTTACCATCCTTCCCTTGGCTGGCTTTCAACAAGGAAGAAGAGACTCTTTTCCTTTTGAAAGCCTTTTTGCATCTTTTCAAACCAGATTAAAATACATGCTGTGGTTAGCAGGATTACTCACCTGCACGTGTTCATGGTGTGCATGCTACAGAACGGGCTGAACAAGATGAAGCACCACTCAACCAACAAGCACTTGCAGGGAATACCATTATTCTAAAGGACTACCACTGGCATTCATTCTAGGCAGTCTGCAAACATCAAATAAGCTCAAGGTATTTTGCTTGCCCAAACATGGAACTTTTCAGTCATGCTCTCCTGTGACCATGAGCTGTTTGCTTTGGGAAGTGCCTGTTTGCTGAGAGACAAGCCGGTCCAGGAAAAGTGGTGGCTCTACGGAACATCAAGGTTTGGCTGAGGAACGAAGTCCAGTTTTGGCTTCTCAAGTCACTCAGGACCATTTATCTTCAACAAATCAGTCTAATGCTCATTTCCACTGGTGCTGTCTGCCTTTCCAATCAATTACACTCTACTTAGAGAGAGCCATCTTTTTCAATAACCATCTTCAAAGTTGAAAGGCCAAATAACTCTTTTAGTGAGGCTCTTCCAGAACCAACTGTGGTGGGGAAGATTATTTTTTACAATATATATGGCAGGCTTTTAAGTGTAGCAGCATCAAGCAGATCTCACATGACCAAGAGCTATGGGAAAGTGAACCAGACAATAAGCTACAGCAGCCAAAATCCCTGGCTGAGGACATTAAAATCCTCTACTCTCTGCCAGATGAAATAATGACTAAAAACCCCCACTGCTGATAAGACATAGAAAACTTTATTTAACTGGAGACATGAAAAATCATGAAAATTACCTGCATCCTGCCAGCTAAAATCTGAAGGCAAGCTACGTCTTTAGTGATACAGGCCCACTTAAAAGATTTCACAGCTTTAGATGATGGCTGCCACACTAAAAGACTGCCAAGAGTCAAAAAAAAAAAATAAAAATCACCAAATAAACAACCCCCCCCCAAAAAAAAATATAAAAAAAATCCCACCTTCGCCATCTGACCGCTGTATTTCTGCCTATTCTTTCAGATTAAAATCACCTCTCAACTAAAATCTTCAAACACCAGCTGAAATCTAGTTAATATACAGCAATGATACAGAACAAACCATCATGAGGCTTGTATCCAAGTCATAAACAAGGAAAAAGCAGGAATTTTTATTTATCTTAAAAATTGTTTCCCTTCTTTCCAAAAAGATACCAAATCAATTAAATATTACTCCGATTGGCTTTCAGACATACTATCCACTTAAGTCACAAGACAGACAGAATTCCAAGGATTTTTCTAGCGCACAGCTGAATTCTTGTAAGAAAGATCTGACTCAAAGAATCCCACTGTAGCCATCAACAGCTTTAGATCTACTTCCCTTGAATATTTCTTTTCAGTTTCACAAAGCTAAACTATGCTTAAAGGAAATTAAACGGAATGTAATGGATACTTAAAAGTTTAAATGAATGGAAAACTGCACATTTAAAAGAAAAATCACATTCCATATCGGTAATAATTTAATGGAGGCTTAAAAATTCCATATTCCCATTGTATCTCCAGGTCTCTGAAACTCTACAGCTCCTTTTGCAGCATCTCAAAACAGCCACGGAGGAAAGTGTAGGGACGATACTGCCCTCAGGTTCATACACACTTCTGGGTAACAACCAGCAAAGCTGGTTCCCTGCTGAGAGCAGCTGATGTTTCTTTCAGTCTTCACATTCCCAGAAATGCAAAAGTGTACTTTTTAATCTGGACATTTAGAAATTTCCATCTCAACTATCCAATACGTAACAGTGTTCAGAGCAGAAACTGCACTTTTATATATATAAATATAAATTAGGTATATTTACACCTCAGAAGGACCCACATACATCAATCTTGGGCATATCTGAATTACTATAGGAAAAAAGCAATACGATGCTCGTTGTTAGGAAAAGTGACATTTTAACAGCAGTTTTTTCACCCCCAGATGTTTCAAAGATCTCCCCTTGCGTTGCTTACTGAAAACAATGGACAACATAAATAATTTCTATACAGTTTTCAAAAAGCTGTTCTCCAGGTCTCAATCCCTACACTGAAAGACAAATGACACACGTGCACACCAGTGCAATTTGCCAGGTGAGGTACAGAAGTGTGCCTACAGGGAACTGGAGAAGAAAGCCTCCTCCCCTTTTAGAAAGTGTTAAGCAAAACCAAGCAAACCAAGCAACCCCAAACCATAGAAAGTTTCTCACATCTCATTGTAAGTACAAAGAAAAATATGCAAATTTGTACACATTGATGGTGAACTGCTGTCCATGTAAACAACCCAATGAAAAGTCATGTAAAAGCAGTTGAGACCAGAATTCATATCCTGCTTCACAAGGAGCCACCAGCTTCATCATTTGCTTTCCTTGCTCCTACCCATTTTAAAACTTTAGGACATAACTCCTGGTATGGTGTGTGGGCACCCAAACTTCTTGGGTATCAAAACCCCAACTTACTTCACACAAGCCTTTAACATGTATCTCTGTATACATATGCTTTGCTTGGTGCTCTGCAGACAACCTTCCCTGCAGAGTGATAACCAAGTCCCTGCTGCAAACCAGTTCTGACTGTTCTCCAGGATTTCTAACTCTCTAACCTATGGTCACATGAAAAGATTTGTAACTATCCAGTGTAAACACTCTCCCTCTCACAAAATACATGGATTAGTCAGCGTAACTATGGTGTTGAAGGCATTTGGCTGAAACACTCCTTCTTGGTGTATGAAGGGATAAAACAGACAACACATGAATATGAGCAAAGGCAGCTCCCTTTGCCCAGCTCCAATTGACTGCAAAAAGGACACAACATTTTTTTGCTGAAATCTAATTTCAAATTGAAAGCTCATTCCTATGATGCCCTTTATATACATTTCATCATACTAGAAGTGAATGAAAAAGGTGTCAAACACACTTCTTCCCTAGCCAACATGTAACGGCAATGAAGGTCTATTATTTCATAAGGCATATTCATCTTTAGTGAGAATCCAAGCACAAGCAAGAATTCTGCCAAGACACGTGATCCTATGACTTCATCTATCCAACTTCTTGAAATTTCAGGATCTCCTGCTCTGTTCCTCAGGCGGAATAATCCCTGTCACAGTGGGCATCTTTTATTTAACACAACTGAAGAGCAGGGCTAAATAAAAAACCCTTAGCAGCTGGACCTCTGCATCTTTCAAAAGGAGGGACATACAAATGACCAGTTTTTGCAGTTCTCTGGCTTTATCCCCATAACCTGCCTTTTTACAATATCTCTCTGTATATATAAATTAGAAAGAGATAAAGCCAATGATTAACTGCAGCGTTCATGAAAAAAACTCCAGTCCATGTTACACAGTCTCTTCTGACTGGAGATCACTGAGGTGTAAAGGTGAGAATCATCCAGCTGATAACAAAGTAGAAGAGGAAGATGGGATACACAACGAGACCTTTGCGGTTTGGAGGCTGACTGTCTGCCAGGAAAGCTGTAGATGCTGGTGAGAAAGAAAAATACTTGAAATGTAAGCAGCATAAAACTAAAAGCCCAAGATCCCTGCAGATGTTAACAACTTTGAATTAGGATCTGCATAACAGTTACATTGCAAGATAAAACAGTCATCCACTGCTCAATACCAATGGTCTATAAACCCCAATTAAAACTTCCTTTATCATATAGAAAGACAAATGCGGATTAACATTCTGTACAAGAATCAGACTTAACAGATTAAGAGCAGGAAAAATAATGTAAATGCATCAGCATGAAATAAGCATTTTCCAATAGTATTTATAACATAGATCACAAAATAAAACACCCAGCAGTCTCACATGTGGTTTAATAGTAAATTATCATCCTTCTGCCAAAGGCAATCTGCATATGACCATGAAAATCAACAGAAGCACAGCCAGAGGCTGAATCTCTGCCAGCACAAGGACTGGAAGAACTATTTCTGCAATGCTTCAGCAGCCTAAGTAACACTTTGAACTACAATATCCATTAGCTTGACCTAGCAGAATGCATGCAGATCTACCTCCTTAAGTGTCATGC
Organism: Psittacus erithacus; assembly: GCA_009867235.2. Lineage (NCBI taxonomy): Eukaryota > Metazoa > Chordata > Aves > Psittaciformes > Psittacidae > Psittacus > Psittacus erithacus. Next base: position 37,524 of record WYDI02031431.1, read on the forward strand.
TACTCAGTATGCACAACAGCATAACAACACACAAAGGTACTCACCTAATGTTGACCAACCAAACATAGCCACTACTACAATAAGACGAATAATGAAGCTGATGGTCCCAGACCCTGCCAGCAGCACCAGCCTGCACACCAGCATTGCTACCGTCAGGGGCATGATACAGTAACCCAGAACACACAGGCTCTGAAAAAAGGATCTGGAAAAGAGACAGAAATGGGGAAAAAAAGCAGTCAAGCCAAAGCATTGCAGAAACTCCCTGTGTGGGAGCATTTTAACTGCTACTAAATACACCAGTACTCACATAGTTCCTCCAAGTAGCTTTGAGTTTAGTGTGATGACAACTGCACCAAACCAGATGATGACAAAGACCTCAGCAAACTGGGGTCCTCCATCATCTTTACTATCTGCTGATCCACCCTGAAGCATCCTGTTGTAGGTAACAGATTAAAGGAGTTGTTTGTAATCAGAAACTGAGTCTTCATAGGCTTGGAGTAGATAACATGAGCTCAAAACATTAATCCCCAGTTAGGCTGCAGACCAATCATTTTTATTTGTTTTCTTATTTTCAATAATACCCTCAATTTTGTATGGGAAAGAAAGATGATTGTGGCTCAGCTGAGGGCATTTCAGTCCATTTTTTTTTTATTTGAGGGCTGTGTAAGCATATAGAGACTAAAACCATACAGAACAGGCTAAAAGATGAAAACTGAAGGACCGTAAGTTTGGTAACCTCTCAAACCAGGCAGTGTAGTACATGATAAAACACACAAGCCTTACAGAAAGCTTTTAATAACTACTGGATAAGAGCAACACAAAGCCTGGACAAGTGAGCACACACTGGTTTCAGTATTTAAATTACACCCTTTACTGTCTGCTAAAGCTTTACCAACATTTTACTGCATGGCTTCTGTACCTGGTGTACAAAAGTGTGCTGCAGTTAGCTGACAGATCTCACCAGGACTTCCTGCCCACCCCAGGCAGACCTGCACACATTTGCTCCAGTGAAGTCACCATCACACCCCAACTACAAACTATTACAATAGCCTCTCCTCTTAGCATGTACATTGCAGCTCCGAGACAAAGGGTTTGGCCTGCAGGTTAGGGTCAAAGTCAGCCAAATGTATTAGAACCAAGGACAATGTGAACTGGGAGGGGTACTTTTCAGTACAGGCATTCTTAAGACAGGGCACTAGGAGAGCTCAGGCTTAAATCCTAATTTTAAAGATGGGAGGTCCTAACAGGCTTGAAGCAACACAAACATGTTTTATAACAAAATCTAAACAGGCTGTCCTTGCAGAAGATCAGAGAAGGATCGGATGAACTTGATTTCACACATATGATCAGAAATTTTTAATTTCTCATTTCTCAAATGTGAAAGACAACAAAAACCCAAATCTGCACACTATAAATACTTACAGTGCAAGTGAGACACAAAGCACCAAAGGGCCCCAAAGATCCCCTGTAGGTAAAGGAAAAAATTAAGCCATAAGTATCATAGCATGACACTCCATTTCATTTTCCTGGGAGCAAGGAAACATCTTTTCCAACTCCCAGTGTGTAATTTTCTGTATCACACTTCCTTATAATTTTGTTATTTAGCATACCATATTCTACAATATAATTTATTCAAATAATATATGAATCAATATGCCAGCTGCTGAAGCAAACTGCTCTACATATTGTGGCACACTTTTAGAGTTTTGGTAACACCCTGAATTTTCATATCTGCTATTCAATGTTCTACAACAACAGAAAACATGGAACAGACACTTCTGAATCCATGTTCCACTGAACTCTTCCTTTTCTCACTGGCAAAACATCCTTTGAAGATTCTGAATGTCATCTTATACATACAGTCTCTGAGGAGTGCACTACTCTTCTTTGGATACATGACATGGACAAATTTCTTCCCAACAGCCTTCAGATCTCTCATCTGAAACAAAGAAGTTTTTTAATTTATTCTTCCATAACAATTACAGTTCAAAACTAAAACTAGAAAGACAGAAGTAAAGGAGTACTGGTGGTAAATCTAAGCATCCAAGCCAAAAATCCCTGTAGCATTCTTTGCAACAAGCACTGCCTACTTTTTTCTACATTCCTTAACAACCACAATATTTTACACATTTAATAACACTCAATTAAGAACAATAGTTAGTTTGCTCCTCTAGGAAAAGAAAATTAATGAAAAATCCTATTAGTTAAAGAGTTTTCTCCCAGGGTCCATCTGTGGCCTTTGCAAAGATTTCAAGATCACAAAGAAACTTTGGGGCTGTAATTCAGGTAGTTTTTGAGCTGCAAGAATTTGTTTTACATGTCTAGGTCCAAAAAATAAAATCCCCAAACTTACAATGAAGTCAAGCTATGCAAAAATACAGGTTTTGCATAACAGCTGGCCAAAGATACTAGCAAAACATGTATTTTGCATTAGGCAGAGGCATAGACTCACAATTGTATCCTTAACGGGCTCATCCAATGTGGAGTAGTCTTCGTCAGGAGAGCGAGATCCAACAGGAACAGTAATCTCCCCTTCCACTGGGATATCTCCAGATATTGACACATCTGCGAGACCTGCAAACTAAATGGGTTTTAAAACCTTTAGAAATAAATACAAACCAGTTCCCATTCACTTCAAATGTTTTTCAGCTGAGTTTAGGGTGAAAGCTGAGAACTCACAGATACAACACTTAATAACACAGTCACAACAGTAGAGCTCAGCTGTTGTTTGCCTGATTTAAGCATTTTGCAGTAGTATAATTAAAGCATTTCTTCGGTAACTCCAAGTAACCTGCACTCTGTCTTATTTAGGCAGCAGCAATTAACGGAAGCAAAAAGCTTCTCTGTGTTGTGATGTAATGCCCTACAGCTGCACAGCTACACGGATGCACCCGAGTACACTGCCTTTCAAGGGCTCCAAGGGGAAACAACGCATGACAAACGGCACAGACACTGACCACCGAAGCACGGCATCAAGGCTGCCAATCGCACTGTCAACAGAACTGAGCTCCTCCACCCAAGCGTAAGCTTAACGCGCTCATCCGGAGATGGCTGCAAACAGAACAGCCCGACCAGCTCTACAGTAAATCCTGGGGCAGACCAGGCAGGCGGTACGCGGCACGGAGGAGCCCGACGGCTCCCGCTCCCCGTCCCTGCTCTCCAGAGCCGCGGCGGCCTCCCAGCGCCCCGCACCTCAGCGGCGGCCCGCCACTGCTTCAGCGCCCCAGGCCCACCAGGAGCCCGGGGCGCCCGGAGCTGCCCCGGCGCCACTGAGCCTTCCCCTGGCCGGCCCTGCCGCACGCCCGGCCCCGCAGCCAAGCGCCACCGCCCCGCCTGAGGCCCGCCGGGCCGGACAGTGCGCTCCCGCCCGCTAACGCGACCCCGCTCACCAACGGCCCCCCGTCACCGCTCCCCTCCGCTGCCGCCATCTTGGCTGCACGGGCGACGTGGAGCCCACACCGACGTCATGAAGGCGCGCCGCGTCGGGCCGGCGCGTCACGTACGGCCAGCGCGTCCATGGCAACGCGGGCGGGGCCGCCTCCGTCCCGGTGGGGCGGTGTGGGCGGGGGGAAGGCGCCGTGACCGCGCCCGCCCGGCCCGCAGCGCCGCGGGGCTGGCGGCGGGAGCAGCGGCCGCCGCGGAGCCATGGGGCACCCGCCGCTGGAGTTCAGCGATTGCTACCTGGATAGCCCCGACTTCCGAGAGCGGCTCAAGTGCTACGAGCAGGAGCTGGAGCGGACCAACAAGTTCATCAAGGAGGTGATCAAGGACGGCAACGCGCTCATCGCCGCCATACGGGGTGAGCGGAGCGGCGGGGGGCGGCGGCAGCCTGCAGCCCAAGGGGAGCGCGGAGGGGCGGGAAGGGGCCGAGGGCCGTGTCCTGCTGTTCGCCGGCCGTGCTGGCGATGTGCGGTTTGGTACGGCGGTGCCGGAGGTGGTTCGGGCACGGGGCCGCTCCGGGGCTACCGCGGGAGCAAGGGAGCAGGCAGCGGCTCTCGCCTTGGCCGAGCGGAACTTCTCCTTCTCGAGCATCCCCCTGCAGATGTGTTCCTGCAGCCCGCTTTCGGCTTGTTCCCACCCCACCGAGCCTCACGGCCCCGTACCGCGGCGCTCGGCGGCTGCCTTCGTCGCTGACATCGTTTTGGACTGGCAGGCCATGGGCAGCGAACTCTGCCTCCTGCCATGCCTGAACATCTGTCCACAGCTGGCCCTGCGCGGCGACAGGTCGGCCTCCATCCTTCATCCTTTATCCTCCGTTCTCCCAGGGAGCTGGGCTGGCGCTGCCGACGTCGCAGGGCTCCGGCTGCTGAGCCGGCTGAGCTCTCCCAATCATCGCCTTTGTTTCATCTCGTCTTTGGGGAAGGTGCTTGGTTATTTTGATTCACGAAAGAACGGGGGGAGTTCGACCGGGCAGCATGATCACCTCGTCAGCCAGCCCTGCTTCCCTAGGGTGGCCTGCAGTGAGAACAAGAGGGCTCCGTCCAGAAATGGTCTTTATTCCTGCATTTGTTGTGCATGTTTTATTCTTTTTCTTAATAATGTTGGGATTTTTTTTCCACTTAAATATCAATTTCAGTGTTGGCTTTGAGGGAGTTACTTGTTCAGAAGGACTGACTAAGACCATCGCGTCCCTGGACCAGGTTGTGTCACCTGAAACCAGGAAGTCCAACGTGTGTAATGCTTTACTGACCTGCTTGTCTGTTTAGAATTTGATTTACCTCCAAGAGCTTCAGATATGATTTCCCTGTGTCGTCGCTCACGTCTGCTCTGGTTTTATAAATGTGCATTAAAATATGGCCAAAAGTGTAGGAGAGTGCAGCAGCTACAAGCACTGCACTTGCATCAGGCCAAGTGAAGACAAATACAAAACTAGCGGGCAGACTGTGATCATACACTGTTTTTCTTGCCAGCTGGTGGGTTTTCAGTTGGTATTAATAGGTTTAGCTGCTGCCCTTTTGTTAAGAATAATTCAGAGCTTCCTTGTTATCAAGGCCATGGCTGGAATAGCCTGTGTTTGCCTGTCTGGAAAACAGTGAAGACAAAAGCTAATGGGACTGAACCAGCAGACGTCACAGGGCTGCAAGACCCTAAAAAAGTACCAACCCCAAATCTCTGATTAGTCCAGGGGAAAAAAAAAATCAAAGGGATTTTAACAAGCCTGCTTGTTCATGTAAATGCTTTGGGTTTTCTTCATCACTTTGGTCTAAGCCATTTCCCTTTTTAAGCTTTGTAAACCCTAATGCCGTGCTTGGAGTAGGGATGTGAGGGGATTTTGCTAGGTCAGCAGGCCCGTCCCAGTGAGACTGGCCAAGGAGGAAGGGAAGAACTAGAAGGAAACTGAGTACACCCAAACAGCAGAGATAACCCCCAAGAGCTGAAGAAACCCCACATTTCTTGCCTGATATGCTGTGGAGTGTTTTGTGCTGTTATCTTTTTTTAGGGGTGCAGCTGAGCCAGCATGGCTGGGGAGGGTGTTGCAGCTGATACCCGCCTGGGCTTCTGTCAGCTCCTGGGATTCACTCCCTCCCATGTAGTTTACAGATATTTAAATTTAAAAAATTTAAAGAAATTTTAGGCTCTCCTCTCAGAATCCTGTCCATATGGAACTGTGGACATGAATTTGGGGCTACTTGTGGTCCATTGCCTAAACACCTTGGGCTGGTGGCTGGTAAATCCTGCTTCCTCATTGGTTGAGTTTCTGCCACTTGACAGCACAGTGGATGCGTCCCTTGGCTGCTGTGACACACAGCTGGTGGTAGTCTCACCAGGAGAGAGATCTCTTTAAGGATGGAGATTAAGTATGGTGATTGTTCTGACTGGACCTGTCTTTTACCTGTCGAGAGGTGAGGGCCCTCCTAGGTAAACCTTTGGCCAAACTGTCCCAAAGCATTGACTCACTGCGCTGAGTCCAGCCCTCTGATGACTTTACAGAAGTATATATTTTTGACGTGTTTGCCTATTAATGAATGAGTACACTCCAATGTAAAATTGAAAGCAAATCAATCCCTGTTTTGCTGAGGCTTGTCGGAACATCAAGCACCTGCTGTCTCCAGCTGGCGGGCTCCTCAGCCTGACAGGGTGAATGGAAACAAAAGGCTCGTGTGCAGCATGGATTGTCTGGATACAACACATGCAGCCAAGTGAATTATGCGAGCGCAGCAATACTTATGCAGGCTACTAGGAAAAGGAGTGCAGTTCCCCACTGCGGGAAGATAGAGTCAGCTGGGCTTTATGGGATCTGCTATAAAAACAGGCCACAGAGGCTTGAAAGCCTGAGACTGCTCAAAGTTGTTGTTTATTTTCCTTTTGCCCAGGAATAGGGAAAAAAGTGAGTGTGACTTTATGTGGAGTCCACAGGACCTGCAGTTCTCATGCCGGGTGGTTTTGAGTTGTCTGTGGTATGAGGAGCACATACGTTGTTCTTTTCTTGGTTGCTGGCAGTGTTCTTGCTGAAAGTGTCTGACCAATTTTGGTTGTCTCAACCTACCTGCTGGGTAGTAAAATGGGAGTGTTCCAGCAGTCTTTAGAGGCTAAAAAAAACCCCACTTAGTATCACTTTATTGTGTCAGCAGCACAATCTAGGCATCCTGCCTCTAGTAAGTGCTATTTCTGGGACTTCTGTTGGAGATTTTTGGGTGTCTTTTGATGTTTTTTGAGCTCTTTTACTGCTAGATTAATTCACCACACTCGTATTTGTAGCAAATTAATACATGAACTTGAGTGCAAATTTTTTTAATGAGTCATTCAAATAGCATGGGATTATAAATGCAGAATACTAAATGCTTCCAGTGGTGTGTGCCTGGCTGGTAGGTGTGCTGTTTTAATTGAGTGGATTGCTTGTTTTACAAGTGCACGTACTCTCTTCCATTTCCCAGTTACAAACCCCCTCACTTTATCCTGTCTGTGGAGATGGTGGGTGGTGAATCACTGCAAGTGTGACTTGGCTGTGATGGGCTGCAGGAGCTGTTTTAAGGCAGCCACGTCTTTCCTCCACACTTATTCACGGTGTTTATACCCAGCAGCCTTGTGTTTTGCTGTCACCCACGCCCTTCCTCAGAGGAGAATTCCTGTTGATCTGGATGAAGTGTTGTTCAATCCCTTTGATTGAACAGTGAAGGCTTGGGGGAGACCCTGCTCATGGGTGCCCATTGCTATCCCGGAGAGGAGGAGAGAAGAGTCCCTGCCTCCCACTGGAGGTGGCATAAGGTGTAAATCTGCCAGGGATTGTTCCTACCTGGGAGTCCATTTGTCAACACAGCTGGGAGCATTGCTTCTGCTGGCTGCTGAGCTGAAATTGCCACTCGTGAGCTCCCAGATGGGCACAAAAGGGCAGTGGGGACCCACAGCAAGGGGGATGTGGGCCTTGGTCAAGAAATTCATGCACTTCCGAGCTGCTGCCCCTCTGCTGACTTCAGCTTCCCTTCACCTTTCTAATGAAAAGCTGAACTTCCCTTCCCCATCCCAGGTTGAGACTGGAGCCATGGCTCAGTGCTTTCCTAGGCAGAAGGGCTTCCCCACCCCTTGTTCCTCTGCAGGGAGAAGCATGAGGCAGTACTCTGCCCGGCGCAGTTGTTCAGAGGCCAGTACTGGAGGAGGGATGGAGGAAGGAAGACTTCAGTTCCCCTTCGTCTCCTGTGTGCCTCGACTTCTCCTTCTGCAGGGCAGGTAGTGCTGCGGGGCTTTGTCTGAAGCAGGCGGCTGTTACCTGAATGAGGAGTAAACTTGGGTGCTTTAAACCCCTTTTGACCTTTAAGGGATTAAGAGAAACTGGTTCCACCTCACCCACACAGCTCTAGCATGTTACCAGCTGAAATACATAAAATACTGTGGGTAAAGGCCCCCTGAGTGCCATGCAGCTCCCCATGTCCTGATGTGGGTGCTCACACAGTTATAGTCACAAAGTTGTTGCCTTTAAGTGTGGGGTTTTTTCTCTTGCTGACTGACAGTTGACTGTCAGTTGATGTATAGTCAATTGTCCATGACAGATGACTGTATGTGCGACACTGTAAGATGATGAAGTATAAGGTTGTGCCAAATGAGGAATTACACTGACTTAAAGCAGAGAAAAATATTGTTTGCTTGTAATAATCTTGGGTGTGAAAGTCAATGATAACAAACAAGTTACTTTGAGTCAGAATTGTGAGTTATTTTTACTGTAAAGTTGGCTGCATGCCTTCATTTTCGTGCCAGGAATATGCAGTCTCTGGCAGGGCCAAGTGATGATGCTGGTCCCATACGTTGGTCCCATAGGGTGCTGAAGCCCGCCATGACCTGGCCCTGGCTGGGAAGGGAGAGGGGTTGGCAGGTTAGCCTTGCCCCCTGGGGCTGGGCTGGGCTGGCTGGTGTCTTTGCTTGTTCCTCAGTGCTGTTCTGAGGCTGCTTCACTTGCCCCTGAGAGCCAAGCTTGGAACTTGCGGCCCCTGTGGCAACTGCAAGGTCTGCCTTGCTTGGAGCATGCCAGGCTGGCGCCCGTCCCTTGGCTCGCCTGGGCCCGGCGTGGGGACAGCTTGTTTGTTTCCCAGAGCTCACCACCCCGTTCCATGGTGGTCAGCACCCACCTTATTGCAGACAAGACTCGCTGCAGGCTGCTCCAGGCTGCAAGCAGGGATGTCAGAAGTAGATGACTGTGTAGCATCACAGTTGTAGGAATGACTTCTTTACAGCATTTTCTGTCTGTGGCTCAATATGTTGGGTTTTGGTTTTTTTTGAATCTCTCCGGCTCACTGTACTCTGCTGTGTGTGTGGTAATGCAAAACCATCTATTTCCCCCAGTCTTTGATCTTCTCTTGCAATTACATGTCAAATGAAGTTTGAGAAATGTCAGGTTGAGACTCTTAATATTAATATATGATTGCTGCAATGGTGTAAACTCTCCTTTGAAGCTGGAAGAGCTTTGAGTTCTCATGCGGTGTTGCAAATGTGGTTTTGAACTTGATTTCTGTACTGTGTAAGGCTTCACAGGTTGCCTCTGACTTTGCATGTCAGTTAACCATCCTCCCCAGGCAGTGCAAGTGTTTTATCCTGGAAAGATAACATTATAAAGGAATGTGTAGAGGCGTGTATGCCTGCAAAGCACACAGCAGTCTTGAGCAAAAGGGACTGGGTAGGCTTTTCTCCAGGAACAGGGTTGAATGGGGGATCCAGGCAAGGTCCTGCTGTTGTCCTCCCTTCAGGTCCGGCACTGCAGTCCTCAGCATGGCAGACCTGCTCTCGACAAGTTTCTGTGCTGTTGGAGGTGGTTTTAATGCTTCAGAGTGTAGAACCCAAGAGCATCAACAGAATGCAGTATTTTAATGAGATTAGGGCAGCCCTGCAGTGGCCTGCCTTCCCAGTTCCTACAGAAACCCCATGTGCTGGTCATGTGAAGTCTGGAGATACAAAAGCTTGAATATGCTCCTACAGTGTGTTACAGTGCGTTTTTTCCTATGTCAGAACAAACCTAAAGCTCCTCTGGAAAAGAGGGAAGAAGAGTAAGTCTCTCCCACATGTGCCCTTCTGCTGGCACAGGAAAGGCTGCAGCTCTCCGGGCAAACATTAGCCCTGCACTTCGGCAGAGCTTGGCATTAAGGCACCTGCATTAAAAATAACCTATCCCACAAAGACAGCTTAGTTGTGAGCCAGCACATGGCACGTTAATGAAGATGTGCATAGAAATCGTCTGTGTGGATGCACAGTGGCCTTCTGTCTCATGGAAAGTTGCCTGTTAAACCACCCAGGATAACCAGGGAAATCTAGAGTCCAAACAAGACTTGCGTAAGCATTTCCTGTGGTGCCCCTGGCCAGGTGAGTGTGAAGAGGCTGCTTGTGTGCCTGGGTCAGCTGCTGCTGAAACAGACCTGACTTCTTAAAAATTGGTCTGTCCTCTTCCTTCTCCTCTGGTTGTATCCTTGCACTCTCCTGATGCTGTGCCCCAGCAACAGTAAATACCTGAGCCGTGGCTTGAATGGGTGCAGGATCAGACCCTGTATGAGGAGGCACAGCAGTCAGAACAAAGAATCGTCCCTGGCGAGGTGTAATCAGCTGAACAAGGTCTCAGTGGCCTCTTTAGCTTGGCCAACCTGCAGTCCCTGCACTTGGCAATGGCGTTAATCATCACACCAGCTTAGGGGGCTCAGAGCTGTTGATGGAGCAAGCAACTGAACACTCCTACCCAGAGCATGGCCAAGTTCAGCTGGGTGCCAGCCCCACTGCCTTGTCAGTCACCTTCCAAACGAAGGACGTTGGGGAAAGAAACACAGACACAGATCTGTGGGCTGTCCCCTGATGCTTTCCCACTGAAGTGTCACTGAAGTCTTTCATTTCACTGAGGACCTGGTTTTCCATCCATGCTGATGGTGCTTGGAGGAGCTGCCTCAGGCTAGCTCTCCAGAAGGGGATGGCTTACTGCTGCAGAACACCTTCCCCCTCTCTCCTGGAGTACGTTATACTCTAGCAGCTAGTGTTAAGCTGTTTCTGGACTTCAGCAGGGGAAAAATGACTTGCTGGAAAATACATCACTCCCCTCCAGCGATAATGTATTCTCCTTGTACTTGTCTGCTCCTTGCTAGCCTTCAGTCCTTGGTGGCGGTTTCATCCAGTAAGGGCTTCAGTTACTGCTGATAACTTTTAAAATGTTCTCCTAAATTCTCAGCTCTAGTTGTCTGAGGAGACATCAGACCTATATCCAGCTTAAAAACAATCAATTGCTTTAGGGTGATGTTGTGTAGATCAAGACATCTCCTAAACCAAAACCAGTTACAGTCGGCAAGGTAAAGACATTAGGAACATGCTAATATAGCCAGGAACCAGAGCCCTCTGCAACAGGGAAGCATGCAGTAATAGAATGAAAATGTCTTCCTGAGGATGTGGAGACCTATGTGCTCCTGAGTATCACTGTTGCGTAGCACTGTAGGCTGTGCTTTGCACCATCTTACAGTGAAGGCGATAGTGGGAACATCTGGAAGCTGTTCACAACAGAGCTCCTGGGAGGCCTTGGGTTGATAAACTATGTGTGCATCTGCATGTGGGAGAGACCGTGGTGTCCTGCAGTACTGGTAAAGCACAATACCATTTACAGAACTAATACTGGAAGTACTCTGGCATCATTGACCTAAGAGGATGCATATAATGATATCTGCCAAATGGGATTCCGTCCACTGAAAATATTGCATAGCCTTTTTTCCCCTGTATGGGCCTGTGTCTCTGTGTGGGAATTAAATTCCCTGTCCCCTGCAGCAGCTCCAAAGTGATGCTCACCTTTCAAATCTGTTTCTGTGTATGTCAACACAGTGAACTTCAGCTCACATTGCCGGCACTGCTCTCCCTGGCCAGTATCCACCCTCTGCGGGTGTTCTCAGGACAGGTAGGGAGAAGAGGGAGGCCACTTTGCAGCCATCAAAGGATGAAGCAGCTCATTTTCCTGGGCTGTAGGTCCTGTACACGGAATCTAGAGCCCCAAGCTGGTGCAAATCTAAACCAGGCATACTTTAACCAGAAGGGCTAAAAAACCTAAACAGACCAAAAATAACTTCCAAAAAGCCAACCCTGCCCAGAGCCCAAGCCATATCTGTATGTGCAGGCAGGAAAACCAAGGAGTACGCACAGTATCTGCCTACTGCAGTTGTGAGGAATATCTTACCCCTTGTTTCAGGGCTCGTTGATATGTGTGTGTTAGATTTTGCTGCAGGCTGGAGCAATACTCTCACCCTATGTGTCAGCGCCCTGTGAGCTTCCCAAGTATCCGCCTGCATGCATTGGCACAATGGGCCATAGCAAGAGGTTGTTTTCATGTGTGTAAGTGTATTTTTTCTTCTGCCAGGCATGAGACATGCAGAGAGCTTTTCATCCATATTCTGTTGCCTTTCCTGGCTCCTTCCCTGGAAGGATGTGGGTGTTATCCATGTTTTGTAATGTGTCTGACAGCCCAAGGGCTCGCAGCAGTGTGGCTGTGACCAAAGTTTCCTCTTGAGTCACCAAGTGAAGACTCAGCTTTTCTGGCTTTTTTCTTGAGAAATTTTTTGAATATTTTATTTATTAATTCTGTGGGTAGCGCATTGGTAACTACAGATGTGGCATCCCACGTTCAACCGCAAGCTTCTCATGGGTGCCTTCTGCCCTGCTGTGTTTAGCCCATCATTGTGGAGCAGGGCCATGACATGCAGCCAGAAACCTCCCCATGGCACAACCTTTGCCATGCTTCTGCTCAGCCCTCTGCTACGTTGTACCTGCCTGGAGAACATGGCTCCACGGCCAATCTCTGGCTGCCCGGCCATGGATCAAGTCTTCACAGAAGAGCTGAAGTGCCAAGATGTCCTCTTCCTGGAGGGGAAAGGGGCAAGAACGTGCTGTGGATGCTCTATGCTACAGAAGCAGCTGGTACCTGAGCTGCCAGGAGAGCTGCCATCAGCTAGCTATCAGAAGTACAGAGGTCTTGAGCAATTTGAAGAACTGTCAGGTTTATAGAAAAAAAGGACAAACTTCTTTGCTGAGAAGAAGCAGGGCTGTTTTACAGATGCTGAACATGCCAAAACAAAATCTTTTTTGGAAGTGCTGGTGAAGTTCAGCAGGAGGCAGTTACTTTTCTTACTAAGCATTAAATGAGTGTTTCAAACATGTAAACCTTGTATTTGAGTTTCTGACACGCATGAAGGAAAAAGCTTTTGGAAGCTTCTCAGTTTTGTTTTGGTGATGGTGGACTTTTCCACATTGTTTCTTGTTTTGCCTTGCAGACTCCATGCTGAGCTTCTCCTTCAGGAGCAGCAATCCCCAGGTCATGCTGGCTTTTCCTTTCTGGGACACATTCCAACACTGCCTTTGTGGCTGGTGTTCGTTTTTGTCATCGAGTTCTCCATGAAGGTGAATGTGCAGTCACATGTACAAATGATGATAAGAGCAGCTGAATAGCTTGAGATAAAGTTTATAAATATAATTAAAGCCCAGAATTCAGGATGCTCTCTGCAGTCTGTTCTATCCTTTATCCTGTTCCTGTAACTGAAACTGATTATGAAGTGCTGAGGTGAGGTATTTTTAAAACAAGAGTAATTTTATTAATCTTACCAAACCTTTTAGCTGTGAAAATGGAGACTGAGAGACATGACCTCTTCCTGTGCCATCAAATGATGAACTGGGGACCTGCAGGGCATCAGGGGACCCTCTGTAGTGGATGCACAGAGCTAGACCCCTGAGACCTCAGGGGATGGGGATCTTGCAGAGATGCCTGGGAGGCTCCCAGGGGATGAGCCATGTCCATGCTGGCAGTGGCTCCCAGCCCTGGAACAGGAGGGATACATGTTCCTCCCCATGCTGAACTGCTTCAGATCGCTTGTAAGCTGCTCACAAGTCTTCCCCCTGCACCATGTGTGACTCATCTGGCCTCCTGCCTCCTTCTCTGCTCCCTTATCGAAGGAAACTCTGAAATCATTGCGTGCTGGGGGAGTGCGCTGCTGGCTGCGCTCGCTCCCTGCAGCCGCTTGCAAAGCGGTTGCTTTTCCCTCACCCTGGGAAGGGTGGCTGCTGGAAAGCTGGAGTGAGATGCATCTGACAGCTCTGCAGATCATAAGATATCTCTGTGGAGATTGCTAATGCTCTGTCCCGGATAAGAGTCTGTTGTTTTCGTGTTTGTTTTGCCTGTGTTCGTACTGCTTGTACAGCAGGGAGCCACGGCTCTTGGAGCACACCCTCTCCTGCCGCTTACGCCAAAGCAGCCATGCCAAAATCTTGCTTGGCTGCTCACAGAGCCGGGGAGCTCAGGGTGGCCTGAAGCACCACAAGGATTTGTGCCGCTCTGCCCTGTCTTTACCAACCAGCTGCTTTGCCGGAGGCCCTCCTGATCACCCCAAGAAATGGGCTGCTCTACCCCTCCTCAACAGCTTGCTCCTCTTGAGGGAGGAGAAAATGCATTTGCTGTGCATGGCTCAGCTTTGTGGTTGTTTTATTTTGCAGAGTCTGTCCTTTATTCGACATCTTTAAGCTCTGTTCCCAAGGACTGGGGAAGGCTGGTAGAAAACACAACTGGCCTCCATGGGAAAGAGGTATAGAACTGGTGCAGCAGACAGAGCCTCACCCTACTTCCCCCTGGCCACCTGCTTGAATTACAGTCCCGGTCCTGGCAGTGATGCTCCGTTGCCACAGCCATGGCTCACCAGGCACCACCATCCCTGCATCCATTGGCATCCTTGGTGTGCTTAGGCCACAATACATGTCACCCCTGTCCTAGAGCTGTGCCGAGCACGGTGCTCACAGGCATCACTTCCCAGCACCTTTGGGTCCTGTGGTCAAGTGGTCTTCATAAAATGTGTTTTCCTCTGCATCACCTTAACTCAACTGGAATACAAAAAATAGCAATTTCCTAAATGGTCAGGCTTTGCCAGGAGCTGAATCACAAATGAAGGAATTCCTGTTGTGGAGTTTGGGGTGAAGTAGTGTATGAGATGGGCTGGCTGCAGCCGTGCTGCCAGCAGAGGGGTGCTTGGCAGGCCTTTTGGTCTGCTGGGGTGGTGGGAGCTCTTCTTCAAGACAATTTGTCTGTAAACCTGGGGTTAAAATTAATTAATGGAGAATACTTGGTCGGAGGGAGGCGGGGAGGGAAGGTCATGATGGGAGAGCAGGGGCGGTCATGAGGGAAAATCAAGAGGGAAATGGTGGGGCAGTTGTGAGGGGAAATAGTGAGGTGAGAGCACGGGCAGCCACGGGCCGTGAGGGGTGGCAATGAAGGGAGATCTTGAGGGGTGGCCATGAGGGGTAGGGACAGCAGCTATATAGTGTGGGGCCACTATGAGGGAGCAGATGAGGGATGGCTGTGACTGGAGATCATGAGTGGAGATCACTTTGCCCTTAGTGACATGGTTTAGCGGTGGGCTCGATGATCTTAAAGGTCTTTTCCAACATAGTGTGTGCCATGATTTCTCCTCTGACGTAGTGGATGGATGTCAGGACATACATGATTGAGAGAAATTATACTTGTATTATTTCTTAAAGTGCATTCCAACATTTTGCTGATTTCTAAGGCTGCTATTCTTTTTTTAGCTTCCATCTCAGCCAGCCACGTGTTCTGGGCTCCCTGCCTCTTGTCTTTTTCCAGTTTTGCTGAAGGAGCTCTTCCAGCTTTGCAGGGCTGTGAGATCAGTTTGAAAGGCCAGAAAAATGCCAGAGATGAAAAACTGCCCTTTGAAGAGTTCAGACATTCAAAGTGTAGTTTTACTTCTTGCTCATCATGAAGAGCATTAGGTGAAGCGCTGACGCCAGTGGTAGTTTTGACATGGTGCTGTTCATGGTGAGAGTGCAGGTATCCCTGTGTGGGCTGTCCCTGCTGTGCATGAGGCTGTGCTGAGGATCCTGCCCTTCATGGGAACTTCAGATCGTGGCTGTCCTGGCATTTCACAAACAAAAATCCTAAAAAATGAATCTCTGTGCTGTCCTTTATAAAACCATTAAAAACATGGCCTCAAGTGCCATGAAATCAGTACAAGTCACTGGGAGAATGATAAGTCCTTGTCTTTGCTTTAAAACATGGCTTTGTTACATGCTTGTCTTCCTTATCATTGGTATCTGTCACTATGAAGGTCCAGGGAAGAAAAGTTACGCCTGATAGTGAGTGTTCACTCAGTGAGAGGCAGGGGGAGAGTGCATCAGTCTCCCCAAGAGCTGTAACCCACCTCACTCCCAGACCAGTGCACCCCCAAATGTTGTTCTCCTTTCAGCCTTGCTTGCTTTTTGGTTTGGTTGGTTTTCTGAGATGATATGTTGCCCAACTTCTGAGCTGCTGGTGAGGGGACCTGCAGTCTCCTTCTGTTCATGGCAGCCAGAAAAGCCTCTCTGTGCATTCAACTTCCTTGATCTTCGATCCAGTGTAATAAGGCTTGCCAGCTTTGCTCAAGTATGACAGGACAGTGTATATACCAGGTTTCCATCAGTGAATAAGGGAGGTAAGACAAGCGTAAGGAATGTATCATAAATGCGAAGAATTGCTGTGTTGGTCTTTTATATATGTATGTATTTTAATTAATTAAATAAGCCTGTCAAGCACGTTTGTGCACTTACAACAAGGTTGCTCAAGCAAGGAGGAGAATTTATGAGAATTAAAAATTAGGTTTAGGCCAGCAGGAAAAGTGGAAGGGTGATGTGTAAGTTTAGGTAATGGTAGAGGGCAGATACCCAGCTTGCAAAGCAAAAGGCTTCCAGGTAGAGAGAGTTACTGAAAAATGTATTTGCACTTGAACCAGAGCCCTGCTTTTCGCCCTGAAGCCTGTGCTGGATCAACTGTGCTAATGAAATGGCAGTTTATGAAAGACTCTGTCAGTAAAGAACTGATTAGAAAAGATAAATGTGTAACAGAAGTATTCGACATTCAGTAAATTCCTTCGCAAGAGATTTGTGAAGCATAGCTAAATATAGCAGGTTATTTTTAGAAGTTCATGCTGGCCGTTTACTCCTGGCAAGTGGAAAACCCATGTCAGTGTGTGAAAAATGGCCTTTGTAAAATGTGTCAGTATTTCTGAATCCCCACAGCATCCAGAAAGCCTTTGGGGCACTCAACAACAGGTTGCCAGGGGTTAATGCTGAGCATTCTGTGCTGCACTGGTCCAGTTTTAACTGCCTCATGGTAAGCATCTCTTTATGGAGTTCCAGGAGTGCTGTTTTCCTTGCAGGATGTCTGTGTAGATTTGGGATTACCTAGAAGGCTGCCCGGAAGATGATTGTTTCCCCTCATTTGAAAAAATCAAGATGTTTTTGTGTTGGAGCAGCTGTAAAGTATTTAGGAGTGTTCGGTGAGTCAGGACTCATTACTCACGTTCCTAATGCACATCTGGGCTCAGTCGGGGCAGCTTCATTGATTTCAGAGTTGAGGTGTTTTGGTGGGACAGTGTTTGGGGGCTGCACGCAGTTAGTGCACACTGTGTAAATACAACAGCTCAGAGACGAATCCAGCCTCTTGGCCGAACACTTTTAAAGTTTTGCTGCAAGCGCAGAGGAATCTCCTGGAAGCCATGGGTCGTGTCCTGCATCCAGAATCTCATCTCGGGGTAGCAGCATGGATGAACTGAACTGCGTCTCCTTCATGATGCAAGTCTCTGGGAAATTCTTCCGTGGGAGCTGGTAACAATGGGCACATTCTTCTCCCTTCAGGGATCACAGTCCTCTCTTTTGCGTGTTGGAGGAAAACTGGTATTTCTCACGTTCTGCATGTCCCATTGCACAGCTGTCCATGAGGAAGCAGAAAATGTTCCATACTGACCAAGCACTGGGGAGAAATTTAGATGCATCCTCAGAGCCTTGCAACGTTTCCCTGAAAAAAATTATTTCCAGAGTTTAGATCCTAACCCTAAAAATTTGTCCTTGGCGTAGAATGCTCTTCTTTAAGTATGGAATGAACTTTTATTGTCTTTTGTTTGCTTATTTGGAAAAAAAAAATAGAAAAAAAGTGTGTGGCTGGTTTTGATATTTCTGTTTTCAAGCTGGAGAGGAAGAAAGCAGAACACAAACATGGAGCTCCTCCTTACATTGGACCTCTTTATTTGCATTGACTTAGCTCAAAATCGGTTTGGGTTCTCCTTGCAGATTGTTGAAGGTGTTGCTAAGTGGCTCCCTGCGGGGCACTTCCATGCTGTGGGCAAATGCAGAGGCTTCTGCGTGGCTCGTTCCCCCATGGAAGTCTCGGGGGATGCTCTTCCCCTTGCAGCCCATGTGCTGGCCCAGGCAGGGAGACCAGCTAAAGTTGCTTCTCACCTTCCAACGTAGGCATCCTGCATGGTTCCAAGGGACAGGATGGGAGGTGATCTCAGGTCAGCTGTTCATGCCTTGCTGTACCTACCCTCAGTTGGAGTCAAGTTAAATTAAGGACTGTGTTTGCTCAAGAAATGTCACTGGCTGATGATTGCTGTGGTGATGAGGTGCATTTTTTTGTTTGGTTGGTTTGGTTTGTTTGCCTGTTTCTTTTTTCTCCTTAGTTTGCAGTGCGATGCGCAGGGAGCAGGGTGTGACTAAGGATTAGCCAAAGACCTGTTCTTTAACCTGTAGGAGGTTTTTTGTTGGTTTTTAAAGTGTTTATTTCTAAAATCACACAGCTGTCTCCCTGCACCTCTGTTACACCCAGCATCGCATTGTGTCTGTGGTTTTAAACGGGGCGGTCCAAGCATGTGCGCAAGTCCCTGGCACTTCCATTTCTGTGTTCTCAGGAACATTGTTTCCTCTCACCGGCAAGAGAGGACCCCTGCAATCACCAGACAGAGACTTAGAGGAGCGTGACCCTCCCCTGAGGAGTGCATGCAGGGCTCCCTAAAGATGTGCATCTGCGACACCTCGGGCTTCATGGACCCTCGAGTGGCACCTCTGTGCCCCGCTCTCCAGCCACGGCAGTGAGCAGTGGTGCACAGGGCTGTGGCCCCCATGGGGTCTGTCCTGCAAGCCGGTGGTTTCCTTCCACTTTAGATTCCAAGCACTGGGGGGTAGAAAGCAGAACCACAAACTGGTTTAGGGCCCTTGGGTATAATCTGT
This sequence comes from Psittacus erithacus, assembly GCA_009867235.2. Classification (NCBI taxonomy): domain Eukaryota; kingdom Metazoa; phylum Chordata; class Aves; order Psittaciformes; family Psittacidae; genus Psittacus; species Psittacus erithacus. The sequence continues at coordinate 55,995 of WYDI02031431.1, forward strand.
GCTGTTTCAGAGGCCTGTGGCTTTTGCAAAGACAGCAAGTTTTTTTGTTTGTGGTCTTTGGTTACCTGTGGTTGCTGTGAAAGGCTGAAATGGGAATCCCTGCTAGGACTTTGCTGAACAGGCTGTGGGACACATCCTTCACTAGCTGCACTCTCTGGAAGTGTGTTATAGATGTATAGAAATACAACCAGAAAGTTCTTTGTGTAGCTCCTCAGGCTGTGGCTGGAGCTGGCATTGCTTCCTTCTCTCCTGCCAGGCGCAGCTTGGCTGGAGCTTTTCTGAGCCGAGAGATGGGACTTGATTTTCACTGGGAGAGTAAATTATTGTGACCACAAATTGTGAGAGTTGGCCTGGCTTACTGAGTGCTGCGGGGAAGAAGAGTCCTAGAGGAATCCTGATCGAATTCGTTTTGGTGCGTTTCCATGGAAACAGGCTGAGCTGTACAATAGCAGGCTGGGTCCTTCGGGATTGCCGGCGGGTGGGACTCAGCGTGTTGCTTGCAGTGATATCCCCGCTTTGGAAGCACGGCCCAGCTCTCTGCGTGCGTCCCTATGCGAGCACGGCAGGACCCTGCAGCCGCAGCTCTCCAGCCTGCACCCTTCTCCCTCCTGGCAGGCTTGGGGTGTGCAAAGCTGGGGGACATTCAGTACCTGTGCGGTTGTGTCAGGAAGGAAAAGGTTTCTAAACGTCTGTATTCCAGCGTGAGCTTAGCCCAGCTGTTCCACACAGCTGATCTCTTCCTGTCCTGCTCCAGCTGCTGACCATGGTAGCCCCTTCCTGCTGTCGAGCCACTTTCCTGTGGCTGTGGCTCATCCCTTTCTCCCCAGCCCCCCCTGCCCTGCCCCATCCCCTGGTGTCACAAGCCACTGTTCGGGTGCCATTGAAGGTACCTCTGAGCAGTGCGTGGTGATGCTCTGCATTGAGTCCTGGCCCTGGACCCCACAGGGACTCAGCCCCCAGGCGTAAGCATCCCCTCATCCCATGGTAGCTGGTGCCAGTGGGCACTGCAGTGGCAGGAGCAGCCGCCAGAGTCGTCCCAATGTTAATTTCCCAATAAACACCCCATCATCATAACACCACCCATAATACCACAGCAGTACCCAATGCTGTCCGTCCTGCGTGTGTGTATAGGGTTTGTCAGAAGCCAGTGTTCAGCCAAGGCTCTGTACGTGTATAAGGAAGAGTCACGCTGGTCCGCAGGAGTCTGTTTCCCATTAAGTGCTGCTCAGGACCCATGCCAGGCGTTCACAGCACTGGCTCTCCCTCTGGCTTGTCCTCTCCTTCCCTAACCCTGCATCTTCCACAGTTGTTATTCTATGGATGAGTCTGTGCATAGGGCTGAGCAGCTCCCAGCCACCCCGCCACCGTGGCATGGCACAGGGGGATGGCCGCCCACCTTCAGGCAGTGTTAGCTCTGTGCAGCAGGGCAGCGTGATGTGGGCTTCCTACACCAACTTGGCTGAAAGGGAGGATGAGGATGGCTCCCTATTATGAAAAAAATTCCTTGTCCCGAGTGAAACCAAACAGCACTAGACTAATTAAGGGGTGCTCATTTTGGTTTTTCACTGTTAATCTAATGTGAGATGTGGTTTATAGCACATCCATTTCTATTTCCTTCAGCTAGACAATTGGCAAATAAATGTTCAGGCCAGACGTTTTGAAAGGAAAATGTATTTTAAATCAGCTATACCCTTTCTTTTTTCTGGCTAAAATATATCATATTTGGCTTTTTCTCTGCCATTGCCTTACCCCCTGTTTCTATAAAAACAAAAAGGCAAGCAGCTCACCAAGAACCATTTCTCTGATGCTGGGGCTAAACACTGTGCTGACAGATGCAATGGAAAACCAGTGTATGAAGCCCTCTGTCCCAAAACAGGGTTGTGCATGCTCCTGGCTCACAGGGACACACGCAGCCAGAGCCAGCTGAGGCCTCATCCCTGTCCCCCAGCCAGTGCACATGGATGCATGGATGGATGGATGGATGGGATGCTGGTAAGGGTGCTCCTGGCTTTCAGAGCAGCTGCTCAGGAACCCGGTGCTGGGTCAGATGGGTGTTTAAATTGAATGACTGAAGTTTACCCACTAACAAATATAGCTGAGGAGGGGTTGACAGGGGGTGTCAGCAGTATCCAGGGAAGATGATGAGGGTTTTCAGGGAGACAAACAAAGATTCCCCTGAGTGACAACTGAATGAAAGCCTCCCGCCCCAGCCTGAAGTGAATGCTGTGGGTACTGAAAGTGAATCACTTGCTGAGGTTTTCCATCAAATCAATGACATCATTCTGTGCTAGAGTTCACCCATTTACGTGCTCTCAGGCCCCTCCAGCAGCTGTGCTTAAATAACGACATTCAGGCTTGAATCTGCCTATTCAGGAGCAAAGGTTTGACCCACTGGAGGAAACTGCTGAATAAGGCTTTTGAGGGGAGAGTGGGGACTGTCTGTACTTCGAGGCTGCTCTCTTCCCCGAGCTGAGGACCTGGGTGTCCCCACATGCCACTGTTATTCAGGGGCCTTGGGGAGGGCCGGAGCATCCCGGGGTGCTCCTGACATAGGGCCAGGGGAAGCAGAGCTGTCTGGGGACCTGCTGCTTGCTTTCTTTTCCCAATGTCCAATTCAGTGCTGTCCAATTTTTCTCTCCCCTTTGTAGCAGCATTTCAGACAAACCCATGTTTGCCACTGTGGTGATAAGTTCTTTTATCACCGAATCTGCTGTGGAAAAGAACAAACAAAAAAGCACCCAGATCACCATTTTGCTCAGGCTAGAAATGAAGGGGGTAGCCAATACTGTGTAGAGACAATTCCTCACTAATTCACACCTCATTTTTGGCTGTTATCTCCTCCAGATTTTAAAAACTGATGCCAAAAGGAATTGTGCATGTCTTAGTTTCTTAAGCAGACAAATTAAAAGAAAACCCACCAAAAAACACCACCCACATATACAGAGTTGCTCTGTTACAGCAATCCTCTCCCTGGTTTGGTAAAACAGGGCTGTGTGAGCTGGTTACATGTCAACATCCATGTCATCACGTATTCCATACTTGCAGCTTCCTGAATGTCAGAAAGCACTGTCTCCAGTGCACCCTCTCAAAGGAATCCAACTTGGGTCAGAATTAGGGAAATAGCTATCTAAATCAAAGCATAAAATTATTGCTTTGCTTTTGTTTTATTGTCCACATCCTATTCCGTAAGGTCAGGTAAGTTCAGCCTCCTGTTTTTATCTCAGCTATTTGAAGAAAGACTAACCTCCTAAAAAGCATACCTCTTTGGGCAGGAAGGTATGGTTGATGTGAGGTTGCCAAACCCACCACATCTGCCTCTTGTGCTCTGCCAACAAGGAAGGACTTGGTTTCTCCTGCGGTGAAATGCTTCTTGTGGCTGTCACAGCTGTCATGAGTGGGTGATTTTGGCATCAGGGTGTGCTGTGTTGTGTCCCCATCCCGGCTGCAGCTTCTCTGCCAGTGTCAGCAGACACCTTCCCACAGTGGAGCCACTGATGGAGCTGTGAAGCAGGCACACAGGATACAGACACACAAAGGATCCTTTTGGCTAGAAATTTCTCTGGAAAGTCCAAAAATAATTTGGGCTGAGCTACCAACCACCATCAGGAAGTGTCTTTGCTTCATGTCTGATTGTTTCTCCCCCAGAGGGGCAGGAGCGGGTCCCAGAGCCATCTGCAGACACACTGAGGAGTGTAGTTTGAGCCCTCCGGCTCCCTGCACTCAGCTGCAGCGCTGTCCTACTTCCTTAGAGCCTGTTTGTGTCTGTGACCCCTTAAAGAGGGACAACTATTTTGAGTCCTTTGTTTTTTCCCCACATTTATTTTCTGACTTTACAGATATTTCTCCTATATAATGAAAAAAATACTTTGAACAGCGACAAGCCTGTCTGACAGCCTCCTTGCTCTTCCTGTACACAGCAGGATATGAGGCTATTGATCAGCTGTTATTATCAGCGTTGTTATTACAATTGCAGCATTTTCTCAAGCGCTGAAATTCCTGATGCCTATGGATTTTGCTGACTGCCTCACTATAGTTTTGTTTCATTCAGGCTAAATGGCTAAGTCTTGCTGCTTCTGTGTAATGATTGCAACAATACTCAGCTCTGTCCTTTTTCAGGTTACTCATCGGCGGTGCAGAAGTTCTCCCAGACTTTGCAGTCCTTTCAATTTGACTTTATTGGTGACACACTAACAGATGATGAGATCAATATCGGTAAGTTTTCTTCTTTTTGATGCCATCTTTGAGTAACTGAGAAGGCCTTTCATTCTGTAGAAATTTGTGTGCGCTGATAGTTTTTAAACAGCATCAGGAGCAGGTTCCTCAGATGCCAGTCAGCTGTTCCATAACCTGTTTTACAAAGTTCAACTTTCACGGTTAGAGTTTCACATTCCCAATTTAGTGGATAATTTGCAGGGTTTTCCACAGCTCCAGCCTTGGTCTGTGCTGCCAGGCACTGGGGAGGATGGTGGTGCAGCGCTGAGCCTCCCAGCATATCCTGTTCCCAGTGCTGCAGGAGTGCGTTTGGTGCTGAGCATCGGCCATGTATCCCAATGCAAGCCGATGCTGCTCCCAAAGCTGCCTTTGCTCTGCTGAAAATTCCTTACGAAAACAAAGCAGTCCCACACTGCCCTGGAAAAGGAACCAGGCTGCAAACTGCTGGGAGAAATGAATTGCTGAATATGGTGTTGTGTGGAAAATAATCGCCTGTCTCTGCCTGTGGCACAGCTGTTGTGGTACTCCCTGCACATCTGTTTCAGGATTAGCAATCCTGAAGCTGTTTTGCATCCCTGCCAGCCTGGGGCAACTGTGTAGATTACACAAGTGCCAGCTGCAGCCGGGGAGCTAAACCCAATGGCCTAAATGTCCTAAACCCAGTGCCTTTCAAATTAATCCTGCTGTTGGTTTGGTGAGTGCTGTTGAATGGCTGATGCAGGGGTATGGTGCTGCAGGGGTGACACCTGGCAGGAGGGATGACAAGAGACCCTCCCGCCCCCAAGGGTCTGACCCTGGCCCATGGGACAAAACCCTGGGCTGATAGGATGCACTGCCCTGCCACTGTCTCAGGGCATTAGCCAGACTGCTCCTAGGGCCTGGAGGTAGAAAAAAAGAACAAAAACCCAAAAGCTTTTGCCAGGGTGATGTTGAAGAGCGACTGAAAGTGTGATATTGCTGATGTCAGGTCTCTCAGCCATTGCTGAAAGGGGAAGGAAGTAAAGCCTGTTCTTTGGTTTGTTTTGTTTAAAGCGATTTAAAGCAGATTGCGACTTGCCATTCAAAATCTGTTTTCCTTTATGGGAAGTCTCTAGGTGAAATCCACTGGAAATGAGTCAGCCTCCAAATCTAATGGCAGTAGGGGTGCTAAATTTCCAAACACATCTGAATAAGGGAGGGGAAAACATTGCCTTATAAATGCCCCTTCTGGGAGCAGAGGGATCTGAAGCTAAGGGCCGCCCAAGGAAAGGAGTGTCCCTTCTCTCGGCTGTAAGGGACAAAGCTCTGATGTCCCATATCCCTGTGCTGCCTCTTTGCCTGCCTCTGTGTGCTGGCTGTGGGAGGGGAGCAGAGCCTGCCTGCAGTGGGGTGGGGTGGTGGGTCCTTGGCACTTGGTGGGCGAGGAAGGCTGCTAGGAATGCAGAGGTTGAATGGGGAAATGGTGGGTGGAGGAGAGCAAGAAGAGATCACAGCAAATGTAGAACAGTCCATGTGAAAGGAGTGCGTTCCCTACTTCTGTTTTTGTTGACGAGTATTTGTTTTGCTTTTTCAAGAAAAGTCCCTGGTTTCCCCTATGAAAAAGCCTGTGCTATGTTCCTCCTCCTACACCAATCCCTGTGGCGCGGGCTGGGGCTGAGCCTCTTTGCAATGCTCCCTTATTCCTGAAACAGCAGCAGGGTGTTGACATCTCCATAGCAGCTTCCATCTCCTGCAAGGGTGCCAGAGATCTGCGTGGGAGCATAGGAGCTCATTTGAAGTGCAGGATATGGGAATGAAGCAAAACATTCACAAACACTTCTTATCGTACTTCAGGGAACGTGTTTGATCTGTAAATATAGCTGATGGCGCACGTCTTTCTTTTTGTGTAGGCAGACAGGAGGCTGATACCCCTGCACGTCATGTGGTGGCTTTGAACTCTGCAAGTGTGAGTCAGGACACAGATGCTGTGTTGATGTTGTCTGTCAGGAGCAGCACTTCTCTCTAGGATGTTAATATCTGCGTTACACAGTGGCTACCATCCCTCCACTGGTCACCTGCCTGGGACCTGAATCAACAGCTCCATCAGAGATCAATGGAGCAATGAAATGGGATGGTGTGTTCATCTCTCCTAGGCATGGGCACCTGAAATACTTTGGCTGCAAGCTGCTGATGTTCCTGGTGTGTTTCTGGCCGGCCTGCTGAGTCATCCCGGGGCAGTTCCCAGGTGTGGCTTGGCAGTCTCCATCTGCAGCCTCCCTGCTCTGCTCTGCAAGCATTTTACCCAGGCTGGTAGCATGGATCCACTCCAGTGCTCCCAGACACTGCTGGTCTGGCAGCAGGTTACAGCCCGAGCCACGTGTTTGTGGTGCAGGGACAAGTTCAGTGTAACTGCAGCCAGGAAATGGTGTGTTTGGGCTCTTCCTGTGGAGCAAGGAAAAAAAGGCTAGTGACAATTTTCAGCAGTGGCATTTCCCCTGTAAGTTCAGGGCTGGATTCTCTTTCTACCCTTGATAATTCCTTTTCTGGCTCCGGCTCCCAATGTTTGCGCGCACTTCAGGTTTCACATTGTCCTGAGAAACCACAGTGAAAGTCAGTGTGTCGGCCCTGTGGTCAAGCATAATAAATTATTAGGACATTGCATGTGCTAGGCTCTGAAGCTCTTGCTCTGGAGGAGAACTCAGAAGTTACTGACTCATCAAGAAGGTTATGTTTTGATGATGCCAGCTGAGGGACTGTGTCACGAGGCTGTGGTTTTTCCTTTTTGTGTCTGTCTCAGCAACTGCAGAGAGAATCCTGTAACAGTGGAAGCTCCTACTTGCCGGCTGTGCGGCAGTGTTACAGCCTTTTTTTCAGCAGGACAGGTAGTTCTAGGTACTGCCTGTGGATGAGGGGAGAGGGCACTCAGCTTGTGCATGGAATAGAAATGCATCCTCTCTCCTTATCTGAGTGGCGAGCTATTCCTGTATGTGCCTTGCTATGTGCCCGATGTGTTCCCTCCTGTGCTACCCCTGCCAAGCCCGGCGTACTTGAGCTCTGGATACTGCCCTGCTCACAAGCTCTGGTGTCAGCCAGGCACTTCTGATGATCTTTTGTTCATTCTCAGACAGAGATCAGGAGCCTCCACACACTTCACAGTGAGTGGAGGGTCTGAACTGCAAGCACAAGGACTCCTGTATGTTGTACAAAGCCATTCTGTACTTTCCAAGTGAAGCTGCCAGACCTGTCTCAAACACTGCTCCGAGCAGGGTGCGGCTCCTGCTGCTGGGAGGTGATGAGTGGCACTGTGGGAACCTTTCCCAGCTAGCTCCCAGGTAGTTCCCAGGTACACTGAGGCAGTTGGATTATGCCCTGCAGGTGTGTAGCACCCAGCCATGCTGCATGCTAGCCGGATGTTTGCCCAGCCTTGTCGGACAGTCTCCTGGAGAACGGCCGCTTTTGCAGTACTCCTTGTTCCATTCTGCTGGTGAGAGGGTTTTTACCCCTGCTACAGATTCAGCCCCTTCCCATGTTCTCCTTCGGTGGGTGCAGAGAGGGGCTGAGTGTCCCCTTTTGGTGATAACCCTGTTGGTGTGAGGAGAGTCAGCTACTCCCACCTAGGTTTTCCCCAGGCTAAATCCCTTGTTGTTTCGGTTTGTTAAAGGAAAGATTCCGTGTGATTTTTGTTGTAGTTGGACTCCAAGAAAAGTGCTGATCAATGAGATCTCTTTGTTTAATTTTTAACATTTTGGGGAAGGGTGTCAATGTCTGTGACTGTTTCTGCACCTGCTGCCTTTCCTTTGTAGATACATGGACTTTGCGCTTCTTGTCACTGAACATAATCTCTGTCATTCCAAGCTGTTTTCTTTGTACAGGCTTGTCTTGGCCCTAGAATGTACCTGTTGTACTTTCCAGCTCAGACAGAGGTGCTGGGCTGATTCTGGTGCTGCTGGCAGGCGGCGAGGCCGGACAGGCAGCCTTGCTGTGACAGAGCACATCCTGCTGTGGCCTCCAGTGCTAGTGACTGCCCCTTCCCTGCCACCTGCCTTACTGGCTTTGTACTACAGTTCCTAATAGAAGCTGATTAATGTTGCCTTCCCTTCCCAGGGTGTTGCCTCCAGCATTGCTTCGGGCAGGAGTCGCTCTCCAGTGTGTGAATAAATACCCCTCATGGACAGCCTTTACCGATGTCATGGCCTCACTCAGTTTCTGACATAGGGACCACCTTTTCTCTGGTTTTTGGCAAGCCTTTGGATGGTGATGCTGGGGGTGCAGACAGATTTGGGTACCCTGGCATGTGTCCCATGCTCCTATGCCACATCCTAGCTCCACTGACCAGCCTCTTCTTTTCTTTACAGCTGAGTCCTTTAAGGAGTTTGCAGAGCTGCTGCACGAAGTAGAGCTGGAGAGGTCCATGATGGTAAGATGATCTAAACTGTGCTGTGGTAATTATTGCCTTGTCGTAAATTTAAATGCTAAATCACAGCCAAGCAGCACCATATACCATCAAAATACCAGCTGGGAGTACCAAGACCGTTATGTTTTGTACCATATCTTGTCCATTGCTGTGGGCACTTAGCAGCAGATGGAAGGCACCGGTCAGGGATGGTAAGAGCTTGTCCCAGGCACTGTGTGAAACCTCTCCTGCATGCCAGGCAGTCATGGAGCCACAGAACCCAGCCATCTGCAACAGGTTTGCTCTGCAAAGCCAGGTGTGTCTGGTAACAAGCTGGTTTTGTGATAAAGTTTTAAAGAGTAAGCAGCCAAATGTATTTTTAGCTTCATTTTTGCGGGGTGAGAGCATGTGGGTCCCCCTGTGCCCTGCTCTTGCCAAGCGCAGCTCCTGCGGAGTGATGCGCTGCCTTCAGCCTCCCGCTGTAGTGTGTGCTTTGCCTCTTCAGAGCTCCTCCAGAGCAAGTGCTGGCTTTCCATCTCACTCCTAAGTCCAGGAAAAACACGAAGGTTAGGCTCGGTGGAGAGCTTTTACAGCATGCCAGGAATGTGCTGCTTGGCTCTGCTTTCCTCTGCCTCGTGCAGCAGTGAGAGCTCGTGCCAGGCTGCTGGCTAGGCCAGTGCTGCAGCAGTGACTACGCCAGTGGGACACCACAAACTGCTGTGCAGGGCCACAGGCAGGCAGGGAATGGGAGGAAAGCAGTATAGCAGTTGTTAATTCCATCCAGGTACAACAGCTCCTTTGGCAGTGGGTAAGTGGGTGGAGGGGATCATTTCAGGGATCGTGGATGTTTTAGGGATCTTTTCCAGCTTCTCTAAATTTTTACTATTTCTCTTCCCCCTGCTCTGCTTGTAGGATCAGTTAGTAACAGTAGCTCGCTCAGAAGGTTTCACACTTTTTCCATGCTCATCAGCTTTAGATTACCTGAAAAAGCTGCGGCAGTGTAGTGTCATATCCCCGTCTCTAACTTCTCCCTTCACTGGAGCTGGGGAGAGAGCCTGTCACAAGTGGGAACAGGAAGAGATGGCAGGTTGTGTCCCAGTGCCCGCGTGGAGCTGGATTCAGTACTGCAAACGGATGAATTTGCCTCTGGATTCGAGGAGAGGCAGTGCAGAGCATGTCCCAGGAAAGCATCTTTCAGACATCTGACAAGACTGGAAAAGTCTTGTGCAGGCTGTCCTTTTTCCCTAGCTGTTACCATTACTCTCCTGCTGTGACAGATAGCCTGCTGTCATTCCTCTTCTGACTGGATTTCAGGAGAAGGGAAGTCCACCATTTATTTGAGAGCCATGTTGTCAGAGCTATCAAGCCTATTGCTGTCTGTGGTGAGAAGTGCCAGACCATGAGAAAGCTGTGGCAGGGAGCCAGCCTTAGTCCTGCCTTCTTCTCATGTGAGCTTGGGTTATTCCTCAGGCCTTCTCTGAGAAGCAGCTCCTGCCCACTGCAGCCTTGCTGAGCTCTTAAGGGGTGTTTTGCATTGGAAAAAACTCCTTTCAGGGCTGCAGCAGCCACTTAGTGGCAGTGCATTCACCAGCATGAGCATCTGCTGTGTTCACTGGGAGATACTAGTGACTCCACACATCCCTGCCTCTCAGATCTTACCCATCACAGCTTTACATTAAAGACAAGGGTGGATGTGTTGTGGAAGGCACAGTTAGTATGGTGCTGTCCCCAGGTGGCAGGAGGGAGTGTGGCTGGGATGTTTGGAGCAGGGGGGCCAGCAGCAGTGGCAGTGGGGAAGCAGCTGCAGGAGCACATCCCTGCTCCCTTCCCTGCTGTTCGAGCAGGCAAGGCAGCTCACTGTAGGCAGGGACTCAACTGAGCTGACCAGTAAGTAGCAGTCCCCAGAGGGCTTTGAGAATATATTTGGTTCTGGTTTGTGCTTCTGAGAGAGATAAGCAAACAGCCTTGCCTCCTGGGGCTGCTGCTAGTGCTAGTTGAACATCTACTCTCTCGGCTCTTCCTGTGTCAGATAGGGACAGTGGTTCTCTTAAAATGGGACAGCTGGCAAGTGCTGTCGCCAATAGGATTGGGATCATCCAGCCTGACACAACATGTGTTACAGGGGCCACGCAGGCTGTGCTGCCCTGGGAGCTCACTCCAGCATGCCAGCGATGCAGGGCTGAGCTGGGTGGCCAGGGCTGTGCAGTGCCAGTGTGCTGTAGCCTGTGAGGGGCCAGCCTAGCATTAGGCTGAGGCTGGCGAGGCCGGCAGGAACAAAACCTGTCTTGCCACAGACAGGATTGTAAGGGAACCAGTGCCCTGGAGGGCTGCTCCTCCAGCAGTCTGGTGCCTGGGGTTTGGTGGGAGCAATGCAGCATTCCAGGCAGAGGGCAATGGCTCACTGTGCGGGGAAGGTGGTGGGCTGGGGAAGCCCATCTGTCTTCTACAGGGTGTCCCCAAAGCTTTGTGTGCTGTGATTGGGGTTTTCTGTGTATTGCCGATAAGGAAGAGTGGGTATGGGTGGTTAAGCAGCTTCGCCTACAGACAGAGGACAAGTTTGCAGTCAAAGACATCGAAATCTAAGAGTTCTTGGCTTCTAATTCTATTCAGCCTCTATTTAGGAGAAAATCTATCCTGTAATTAAACTTTCTTTCCTTGTGCCATAGGTACAGAACGCTAGCGATTTGCTGATCAAACCTTTGGAAAACTTTCGGAAGGAACAGATAGGGTTCACCAAGGTAAAGCTTGTTTGTTTTAAATTTAAACATACCTGTTTTCTCCTACTGTATTTTAATTCAAACTTTTTCTGCCTTTTGTTGCTGCTTTTGAAGGTTAGACAATCATTGTACAATGTTTCAACTTCATGCTTTCAGAAGCTTCCCTATTTAATGCTGGCCTTCAGCTGCTGGCACAAGAGAGTCTGTGCTGTGACTTTTAGTCTGATTTTTCAATCAAAAGAGGCTCCAAAACCTTTTCCTGAATTCTTTGGGTTCTTTTCTGGCCTAATTCCAGCACTTTCTCCATCCTGAGCAAGGAGTCAGGAGGTTTTCCTTGCTTCTTTCTCTCCTCTCCGCTTTGTTCATTCAGTGCTATTGAGAATAAAACACTTTCTTCAGCTAAGTGAGTGTTAGAGCAGGGAGAGGGAGAGAGCAGCAGAGTCTGGCAGTCAGCACTTCACTACAGTCACGGGGCTTTTGGTGTGAAATATTTATGTAAAGCATCTAACGAGTCTTTCAGATGGACCAAACTTTTAAAGAAACACACTATAGAAAGCAAATCCTGCACAAGTTGAGCAGAAAATATTATTTTTCCCTTGCCCGCTATCGAGAAGTCCAGGTTCCACATTACTCAGTGGCCGCTTGAAATGGGGCTGGCTCTGAACCATCTCAGAAATGGAGATGTTTTGGAGAACACTTGGGGCTTGGATTCCGCCCAGCCCATCTGGAGTCTGTGACGTTTAATAAATACAGGATTTGTGCAAAGATACTTGATCACCATCCTGCCCTTCAGGATCCCCCGGTACAACCATGTGCATAGAGTGCCTCTGAGCAGCCACAGCAGTGTGAGCGTGGTGAAGGCAGCACCATGGCTGTTCATCTCATGCTGGTGAACAGGCACAGGGGTGAAGCCTCCTCGCCAGCGGGTTTTGCAACAGGCCTTGGTGTTACAAACATGTGGATGTGCCCAGGGCTGAGAGAAAACTTCCTCCTGATGGATTTGCCTGCATTAACCATAGGGCCAGCACATGTTTAGAAAAGTGTAATGGGGAGGGAGTCATGGGGACAAGGTCAAGCTGATTTTCTCCTCTGTGTTTATGGAACACTTAAGTCAAGAGGGCAATGGTCTGCAAATGTTAAGATTACAGTATTAAAGCGTCCTTTAGGCTGTTTTCTTCTTGGGTAGCTCTTCAGGTGTGTAAGGATTACTTTGTCCACAGGCTGGAGCGTGGTCTGCTCTGAGAGCCATGCCACGTGCCACCTCCCCCCGCAGGTCACATAGCATGCCTCCTGCTCTGGAGCTGGCTGATGCCTGGTTGGTGCCACAGTGCCGGCAGCAGGGAGCTCCAAACACTGACACAGATTCACCTGGCGGCTTGCAGCCCTTCTCAGTCCCTGCTGATGGGCCGGGTACCCCACATGGAGGCATCTGGCAGTGGCAGCATGCTGTTCAGAAGCAGTTAAGAGGCTGCAGAAAGTAGGGATTCACTGCAGGTGGCTTAGAGGTCTTTCTGATTTGCTCTGGATTTTGTTTTTGATGAAGAACACGAACTTCAGAGGTGTCAGGGCACCTCAGGAGGCTCTGTGTGGCTCAGCAGAAGTGCTTGCACACAGGAGCTTGCAGCAGCGCATGTTGCATCCCGCTGTGTTGCAGGTTGTGCCCACACTGACAGGGAATACATGGGAATATAATGCTCTCTCTGACACCACTCTGCAGCCTGGAGTGGGTCTGTGGTTCGGAGCGAGCCCCAGCCTGCTCCAGACCCTTGCCATCACCTCTGAAGCTTTCTGAGAGGAGCTCACACTGCACCACTGGGCTGCGGACACTGAATATCGGCTTGGGCACAAAGCCCTCCTTCACTGCCAGCCTGCAGAGCTGCTTTGGGTCATTCACATCCCTCTGCAGAAGGCATGAAATACAAATGAGGACTCCTCACAATGGTACTCTGTCAGCAAGGGGGTCCCTCTCCATTGCTGCTGTGCCTCCACTGACTGGCATCACCCAATGATCCTTCCTGATTTACACCAGGAGAGAGAGGCCGGGGCCAGGCTGTGGAGCAGCCCAGAGACATGACACAGAGAATTTGTGCCCTCTGCTTCATTTCCCAGATTTTGGCAGAGCCGCCTTCTATGAGATGTTTTCTGTTCTCTTTGCAAGATGCTGAAGCCAGATAGGAAGAGCCTTTGAATTGGGGCTTTGTGGTGACTCTGGCTGGAGAGCAGCCAGTCAGTCTGACTAAGGCATCTGAGTCTGCATTAACCCATTTTCCCGGGGCTGAATGGAGTCTCCTTACTCAGATGGTGTGCTCCTACGAGCCCCTGGGTGTCCCTGGGACTCACCGCAGCTGCCCCCCTCCAGCCACTTTCTCTTGCTAACCCCAGACCCATGGGATCATTGTACTTCCCTTGACTTGTCAGTAAACGTTTGTATGTGTGGACATCAAGGAGAAAAGTGGAGGATCCTGGATTGCCCGAGCTGACCCATTTCTCAGCCCTGGCACTGGCACCTTGCTCTGCTTGGAAGCTGCAGGGCTGGTGCAAGTTCATGGCTGGGGGCGAAGTGCTGATTTGGTGAGAGGGGAAAAGAACCAGCGTAACTGAGGCTGCTGTAAGCACTTGGAAGGGCATGGGTTGGGAGTCTGAGCGTGTGGGGTGATCTGTCTTCCTTTCATGTTGGATCATATTCATAGCGGCTTGACTGTATGCTCAGTCCGTGTAGCCTATGGACCCTGTGGATTTTGTGCCATCTCTGTCCGGCAGAGGCAGTCTGAGTCCCAGGCATGCTTGGTGAAGCCATGACTGACCGTGAGATTTGAAAATGAGCAGAGTAGCATATGGGCTGGTGGAGTTCTTGATTAGCAGGGGGTAATTAAAGGGATGTGCCTGCTGATAATGGGAAAGCAAAGCAGGATGGTAGGACCAGTTGTTGCCTGAAGCTCTAAATGGCACACGTTCCTCTTGATCTACAGAGCTGTGAGGCAGAGCAGTGCTTGCTTTGCAGCCTTGCAGCAACGCCAGGAAGTCTCTGCTTGCCCTCACACAGGACAGACCCGTGGAGCTCGAGGTGCTGGGGCCTCACACAAGGAGGTGCCTGTCCCTCCCAGCAACGCCCTTGGCTTTTGGCTCACACTGTGGGCGAGCTCTGTTCTGGGACTGGGGGGCTGTTGTTAAGAGCCTTGCTGCAGTCATTACGTTTAGTAGGATTTGGATAGGAGAAGTTTTGTTCCAATTCCCCTTGGAAGGAGAAAGTTGTTTGATTGGGGTTTTTGGGTTTTTTTTTTTAAGAAGAAAACCAAAACAAAAATGAAAACACAAAGCAAAACAAAAAAGCCAGAGGGGGAAAAAGTTGTTTGGACTCATTGTAAGCTGCGAGAGGAATGTTTACTGTATCCTGGGATGCTGAATAAATGCAGCATTTCTCAAAAAGTTCTTACAAAGCAGATAACATGTATTCCTAAAAGCACTTGGTTAATTCTGTTATTACATTAAAAATGGTTTTAAAAGAAAGGAAGGACAGTAACTTCTACTTGCTTTCATCCCTGTGGGAGCAAGATCTAAGGAGCATTTGAGAGGACACAGTGGGTGGGGGAAAGAGACGAGGTTAAACTGAGTGTGGTTTTACAGAAATGCTCTTTCTACAACCTTCAGCAGCATTTTGCTTTTTATAAATTACCTTTTTTTGATTTCTGTATAAATGCTGATGCTTCATACAAATCACTTAAATCAGGCATGAAGCATTTTTTTCTGTACGAACATGCTTCTCTTTTTCCCACTTATCCCTCCGCTGTTTGCCAGATGAGGCTGCCAGTTGAAACAGAACATGCCTCCCATTCTGTGCCTTCAGCTCCTCTCCAGCCACAGCTTGCCATTTCCTCAAGCTGTTTTGGGGTTTGAATTTTTTCAGTGCTGTCTTCTTTATCAGGTGACGGTGAACACATCACTTTTTGTCTCTGTTACTGGGCACCTGTGTTGTGAGCGCAGTAGCTTTGCGGCAGTTTCAGCAGTATTGTTGCTTTCATCAAAATGGGGTGGGAAACGCAGTGAAAGCAGATTCATTTCATATTTAAAGGCTTTCAACTTGCAGTGTTGCCCAAGCTCTGCTTGGAGCCATGTTGCAGCTTTTCTTGGAGGAGACAGCAGGCCCAGGAATGTGCAGGAAGAGAAAGGCAGTGGGAGCCCGGAAGCACCCAGCACCGTCTACATGCCCATAGAATCATAAAATCAGAGACAGGGTTGGAAAGGACCTTAAGATCATCCAGTTCCAACCCCCCTGCCATGGGTAGGGACACCTCACGCTAAGCCATGTCATCCAAGGCTCTGTCCAGCCTGGCCTTGAACACTGCCAGGGATGGAGCATTCACAGCTTCTTTGAGCAATCCGTTCCAGTGCCTCACCACCCTTACAGTAAAGAACTTCTTCCTTATATCTAACCTGAACTTCCCCTCTTTAAGTTTGAACCTGTTGTCCCTTGTCCTGTCACTACAGTCCCTAATGAAGAGTCCCTCCCCAGCGTCCTTGTAGGCCCCCTTGAGATACTGGAAGGCTGCTACGAAGCCATCTCCTGTTGATGGCTGGCTGCACGTCTTGCTGGGTGCTGATTCTCCTCTGAAACTCCCGCAGGTGTGCTCCAAGGTGGAGGCTCCCAGCAGGTAAAGTGTGCTGTGTTTTGTTTTGTTTTATTTTTCTTAAAGAGAAGCAGCCATGTGAGCTGAGCTCCTTGCTTGCAGCTCGCTGCCTCTTCTAGGATGGGCATTTCAGAAGACGCTGGTTAGCAGCTAATGATTAAGGGAGAGTTTTGGCAAGTCCTTTTGCCCCTTTTCCCCTGTAGTCTTTGGCTGCTCCATCTCTTGCTCAAGCTGGGTCTGAGCCACTGCCGAGGGACTCTGGCTTTGCCCTGCTTCTGGCAGCAGCAGCCAGTGTACAGTACACAACCCTGCACAAGCAGAGTGAGCCAATGCTTGCAATTGATCAGCCGCTGGGCTGGGCCGCTGTGCTTTCCCAAGGGCTCCTGCTCGTTTCTGGTTAAAGCAGCATCTGCTGAAGCTTGGAGAGCAGAGCTTTCGAAGAGCACCCTCCTTTGCTGCTGTGTGGCTCTGCCTGCACTCAGGTGAAATCACCTCAGTGTCTCTCGGTGAGCCAATAAGTTGGGTGGCTTCTTGTACTTGGGAAATCTTAATGGGAAGGTAATGCTGTCTTCTGCTGAATATTCATGAGGAACTAATTTGTGCTCATGTTTCCAGTCTGGGTGGTTTTTTGTGTTGGTTTTTTTTGTCTCGGCTCGCTCTGTTCAGCAGCCAACAAGCTGTTAGAAGCCTTGGCTTGACAATCAGGAGGGATTTGTGGTTCATCCTGCTTTTCAGTTCAGTGTCAATTAGCCCGAGTGGGAAATGATTGGCAAACTCCCTTGATGGCCAAAAATTATGTTCTGTGCTCTGTTCGTTTCTGTATGGCAGCAGTTCTGCAGGAGCAAGCCATGCTCCGCACACCAGTGTCCATCTCAGATGTCATTCCCAATCCCTTTGATCCCCAGGGAGTGCTTAGTGCTCTGCACCAGGTGCTGGTGGAGGAGGTGGCACTCCCTTTAGGATTTGCTGCTGGCCTCTGAGCTCCTGCTGCAGTAAAAACTGTCCCATTGGTTGCCCAGGCATTTTCTTTCTTTTCACCTATCTTTTCCACTGCAGAGATAATCCTCTGCTGGAGAACAGGCAGCATCTTCCTGCAGGCTCCCCCAAGGAGCATGGCTGGCACCATTCCTTGCCACCTCTGTGTGCCACCTCTGTGGGGAGACATGAGCCCTTGTTGGTTGGGTTCAAGCCAGCTTTCCCTCACTGGGGGATTTTGGGACCTGCTGTTGGCATAGCCCTCTCGGAGATGCAAGAAGCCAGCAGCAGGAGAGGTGTGGGCTGCAGCTGTGTTTCACTCCCCCTCTGTGGCCTTGAGGTTTGGTGACTCCTCATTTACAGAAATGAAAACAAGCCTAGGGTCCTGATTGCCTTAGATGTGGCATCTAATGGCACAGGCAAACAATCCAGAAGCGTGACCTTACAGACATGGTAACTGCTGCTTCTAAAATGCTTTTGATTCTGAGTTTGGATTTTCTTATCAGGGGTGTTAGTCACAAGGGTGGTGTTTTGTTTTGACACTCCTTCTGGCGTCAGCTCTGCAGCTGCAGCGCTGCTTAATTTAGGTTTCACCCTCAGAGGTCTCTCTGTTCTTCTGGATCTGATGTGGATCTCTTTTTTATTCTGAAACGTGAATTTGCTTATACGGAGTTCTTGTATCCCTGATACTGAAGAGGATGATATCAGAAGATATACTTCCCTTCAAAGGTCCTGTAACCACGGGGTCTCTGTAGGGCAGTAGATATAATTATTGGGGTAAAAAGGCTTGCTGGTCTAAGCCAGTTAAATATAAGCAGGGATATTTGAGTTTGTATCTCTTCTGCATTTTTCCATAGTAATTGTGCTTTCCCAATAGCAATGTGCAAGGATTAGAGAGACAGGACTCCTGTGGGGTGAGAAATCCTTTTTGTAGCAAGGCAGCTTGTCTGCCCTTTGTCCTATGTGCCTCCAAGGAACCCATGTCCACCAGCACGAGTCTGGGTGCTGATGGCAAGCTGCTCCTCCCATAAAGGCCAAAGAATGTGAGAGTGTGTGCTACTGACAGTGTGTGACCTGTAAGAGCTTCATGTGTTCCAGTAAATAACCTGCTGTGAGCAAGGGCTGAGAAAAAGGGAGACCGTCAGGCAGGGGCTAACCATGATTAGCTAAAGTACCAGTTTGGGAACCCCCAGGCATCCTGCTGTGTAGGACGCCCCATTAGACAGGCTGAATAGTCAGTGCAAGTGGAATGGGGAAGCAAAACTTCACAGCAGGAGAACCAACTAAAGAGAAAGGACTTTATTCAGAAAACACATCTTCAAAATTTGCAGTTGCTACTGATCTCGTGAGGAAATAGCACGTGGACCAGTCTTGCAGAGTCCATCTGCTCTGTTTTGTGGTGGCGTTGGTGCGTGCTTGCTTATTCATGAATTTCTGAATGGAGGCAAGAGAACAGGGTTTCAGGGGTCTTACGGGATAGTTGTTGAAAGATGTCATTAATTCCACAGGAGGCTGAGATTTCCTTACTCCACTTTCTTGAGCTTCCAGAGGCTAGACAAAGAATCTGGGCATCCTGTACATACTCCGTAGTGTGCATACACCAGTCCTCAGCTGCTTGGACCTGGCACTGAGGCTGCTGCCAGGCTGGAATTTCCTTCTTTTAGCAATTTAGCTGACTCTCAGCAATCACTGATGTCTGTTACCATCTGATGTGCATATTTGTCAGCCTGGCTTCTAATTGTCATTTCTTGATTGCCACAGTCCTCTGTGGCTTTACGCTTATTGTCAGGCATAAGTGAACAGCCTGGTCCTCAGCTTGTTGTCTCCCTGCATTCTCATAGAGTTTTATTCTTAAATGCCTAGAATGAAAGAAAAAGAGACATTAATTCTGTCAGGTTTTCCAGTGCAAACAACTCTTTCTGTTACAGTGGTTCTGTCACAAAGTCTTTTTTTCTTAACAAATCAGTCTGTGCTTATGTTTGCATGCCTGTGATAGGCATGTTTGAGATGTACAGTACGTCAGAAAGAACCAGACCCTCCGCAGGGGATCTCAAAGAGGTGAGGTCTTCTTGGTGTGTGTTGTAAACCACTGTGTTTGAGGCAGTGTTCCTCTGGGTCATATTCGGGCTGGGCACTCTGCAGTAAAGCTTGTGTAAGTTTTGCCTGCAAGGTTTGCGATCTCTCCTTCCACCACCACTGATACAGAGATGATGACTTCCCTTCCATGTCTCGTGCCTCTGGTTTTCTGCTTTTGTTCTAATACTTCTCAGAAACACACGGCAAAAACCTCAAACCAGAAAACTGCCAAACTCCTAACAAATCTTTTCTTATCCCAGACGTGTCTTTGACATTAAAGTATCTGCCCAGTTGTTTCTGAACTATGTGAACAAATGGTGAACAGGTTTTGATGTATTCGTATGTCTCAATTTTACTTGACATTGAAGAGATTGAGAAGGGGTGCAATACCTCATCGATGGGGCTTTCACCATGATGCTAACATGACAAAATACTTCAAGTGCCTGTGCCACAAAATATTGCCAGGGCTTGGTCTTTAGTTGGAACTAGAATGGGCTGTGAAATCAGAGCAATTGGAAAGGGGCTGTCTGTTCTAGTTGTGTTGACTAGAGTTCTTCCATGGGCATACCAAAGTGTACGAAAGATCTTGGCCTCATTGCATGTTCTTATCTGGAAAATGCCCATCACTGGTTCTGCTTCAACTCCTGCAGGAAAGAAAGAAAAAGTTTGAGAAGGATGGTGAGAAGTTTTATTCTATGCTGGATCGCCATTTGCATCTGTCTTCAAAAAAGAAGGAATCCCAGTTACAGGAGGTATGTATGGAGCTTTCTTCACAGGTGGGTCCAGAAGCAACATCACCAGCTGCTTTAGAACTTAAAAAAGGGAGAAAAGTCATCCCTTTCAGTAACTGATTAAAATTGATACACGCTTAAATCTACTAAAGCCTAGATTCTCTGGATGAAACCAGGAAAATCAGTATCATAGCTCTCCTCAGTGTGCTGAACAGTAGCAATGGCTTTGTGCATTGTTAGAGCTTCTCACCCTTATGGTACAGGGCAGTGACTAGTTACACTGGCACCTCTGGGGACTGGCCTCCCTTTCACCTGGCACAGGGAACTGATCTGGCTGAAAAAGAACTGGTTATTACTATTATTTTTGCCAGCACAGCTTCCTACCTAGCTCCTGAGTTTGCAGGGATAGCTGTGGCAGCAGGACCACAGTGGCTATGAGCAGCAGGCAGAGGAGGAGGTGCCCCTTCCAGCCCTGTTGCTGCCAAGCATGCTGCAACAAGCCCCAGCTGCTGCAGCCCACATCAGAGGAGCTGGATCAAATCAAATCTGTCAAACCAGTTGTCAGATAAAGCATCTTTGCAAGGCAAAATCTGTGGAAGTTGTGGTAATACAGCAATGCCGCGTTGTCCTACCTGGTGCTGCAGCTCTGGAATTGCTGGATTTGGGTTGCAGCTGGAGTCAGGCAAGAGGATCATGACAAAAGCCTTGTCCTCGTCAGTGCAGGGCTGTGGGTAGAAACAGAGCTCACGCTGAAATAAGAAACAGGCTTTGGGAAAGCCTTGCAGAGTGGAGGGAGGTTCTGGATCCATACGTGAAAGGGAGCTAGAAAAGGGCAGACTTGAGAAGAATGGCCAATGTTCCAGTCATCTGGTTCTGTGCCAAATGCTCAAAGCCTGAGCTGGACACTTTTCATAGGCCTTTCTTAAGCGAAGACAGGACTGTTTGTGGGCTGCCAAGACATGCTAGTCAGCTATTGTCAAGCTAGATGTGACGTATTTTTTTTCCTCCCCTCCCTCTGTCTTCCAGGCTGACCTTCAGGTTGACAAAGAGAGACACAATTTCTTTGAGTCTTCCCTTGAGTATGTGTACCAGATCCAGGAAGTACAGGAAAGCAAGAAATTCAGTATTGTTGAACCGGTAGGAGCAACCTTTTCTTCCAGGCCTTGTTGTTTGATGCTCAGATGTGCTAATTCGCTGACAGTTGCAGGAAGGGATGAGTTACCAGGTTGGATTTGGTCCTGGGAAGTTTTGTGATGGAGTTAACCTTGCACACTTCGATTGCTGCAGCTTAACAGCCTTAGTAGTGTTTGTCAAAGCACCATGGAACCCCAGACTTGTTTCTCATGTCTGTAAGTTGATCCTGAGAACAGGCTGGATGCTGTAGGTCTTGTTATGAATTGTCCTGGATGCCTTGTGTTTGATAAGTGTTAGCTGCCTTCACAGGAGGAGAGTTGCTGTCTGGTCTGCTTACCTGTCACGGCACAGGCTGCAGAGGTACCAGCTCACATCTGTGTATAGGGACCCTGCCCTGAACGAGTGGCTGTGCCCTGGCACCGGATGTGCTTGAACGTGGGATTGCGTAGGTCTTGTGGATGAGCAATCTGCAGATCTGCTGTTGTTCTCCCAGCAGGGTCTTTCATTTTGGGTGTGTTTTATTAAGACAGATGTGTGGGTGATAGACCTGGGCTTTAGGGACACTGGGGTGGATAAGTCATACTAAGACTTGCATCATTTCAACACTGTAAGAAAATAAAAATGAATTTGTATGTGCAATTTCTGAAATCCCCTTCCTGTCTTATTTTCTCTCTGATTAGAAATGTAGAAGAGGAGTTTAATCTGTATCCTATCCCTCCTTTTTCAGGTGTTGGCTTTTCTCCACAGCCTGTTTACTTATAACAACCTGACAGTTGAGCTCACGCAGGATTTCCTCCCTTATAAACAGCAGCTTCAGCTCAGCCTGCAGAATGTGAGTTCCTGCCCAGCTCAAGTATTTTTCACATGTGACTTCTGTTCTCATTTGTATTTAAATACCTCTCCTGGCAAGGCTTTTCCCTGCAAAACAGACTGTTCATGTTTGCATTGTAGGAGGTGCAGATAAAGTTATTTCCTTCTCAGTTCACATGTATTTTCTCCTCCTACATGAGAGAGTCTGCAGGTGCTATTATAGGGACTCTCTCTGTCTAGAAAAGGCAATTGCAATTATGTCATTTGATGTTGTGCATAAACAAGCCTAAGAATTTCTCCCAGCTTCATGAGAAATGGTACACATCTTCTAAAAAGGCCTCTGATCTTGATCTTTATGGTATCAACTTACTACGTGCTTTGGTAAGCTGCTTTGCTGGCTAAGTATACTCAGGGGATAAAATATGTGTGTCCTGCTTTGTTAATACTCCATCTTTCATGGTTGGCCCACATTCGCATGGAACAACAACTATAAATCTGTGCCAAGCTGAGTTTGCTGCTAGCTCATTAATTGGTGTAAGTGGTGTTCCATAAAAATACCTTAATTTTGTACTCTGTGTTGGCATGACTCTTTAAAAATGACTCGCATGCCAAGCAATGTAGCATGATCCTTTAAGAAAGTTTTGTAGAAGAATACACCCATTACCTAAACAATGGTGCAAAGAGTGGTTCAGGTGCTTCCTTCTGCTTCACCTAGCCTTAAAATGTGCTAAGTTTCTTTTATTGAAAGAACAAGCATCTGTCCCAGTCATGACTCCTCAAAACCATTTCCACGCATGGTATGTTAAACTATGTCTTTTCAATCATCTTTGAGAGTCCAGTTGTTCTTATAGCTGGAGTTTTCATGTGAATATATAGTATTCCCCATTTAGTACATTGGGGACTGATTCATTTCTGCCCAAGCACTCAAAGTTTGACTGGGAATACCCGAAGCTCACTCTTTGCTTATGTTCAAATGTGCTTGGTTTTGTTTTCTCTTAACAGACAAGGAATCATTTTTCCAGCACGCGGGAGGAGCTGGAAGACCTGAAGAAGAGGATGAAGGAAGCCCCCCTAACCTGCAAGCTGCCTGGGCAGCCAACCATTGAGGGCTATCTGTACACTCAAGAGAAATGTAATGTCTTTTATATGCACATGAATGTGTTAAAAAACATAGTAGCCTGGGCTGCTGTGCTCATAGCCCCATGGTGGGGGCTGCACTTGGCTACTGTGCCCAGGCCAATTTAGTCATGGCAGCACTGTGAACGGTGCTGCACAGGGTGTCACTGACTGCCAGTGCACAGGGAATCACCAGCAACTTCAGCTGCCAGCTTTCTCAGCAGTGGCACAGAGCTTTCTCCGGGTTTCATGAGCCGTGCAAGCAAGGAGCTAATTGCCCTGCGCTCAAATTGGATGAGATTTATTACTCTGTTGTACCACTGGAGAGACCGGAGCTCTGGCAGATTGCACCTTGGCTGCATTTTAGCAGAACAAATCTGGTGTCCTGCCCAGCTTCCCTCTCGACCTGTCTCTGAGGGCATCTGAGCACAACTGAAGCATTAACCGGTGCTCAGAGTTAAACTGCTGAGAGAGAAACTTGTTGCCATTCTGTACAGTATCAAATCAAACCAAATTCAGTCTTTTGCAAATACTTGCTGTAGCTTTCCATGGCCATGCAAGCTCAGGGGACAAAAGCCTGAGTGCAGATCTGTAGCCTCTGAGACCACAGACAACTTACATAGTGCACAGTTAATTTTTGGATTATACATACAAATGCATTTACACAGATGTTCTTATGTATGTTTATCCTGCTTTTAAAGGAAAACACACGGACAGTAATTTTAGACCACAAATGTTACATGTTTCTGCATGCTGTTTGCTGCCTCTGTTTATGTTTCCGCTATAAATTGAATATGAAGACAGCTGTTCCTCCTGACAACTGCAAGTTAAAAACAAATTACAGAAAAAAATGCTATTTGAAGTATTTCCTATAAAGGGGTTCAGACATAACAGCAAAAAGTGTTGATAAATCTAGCATGATGTACATAGGAACTAAGGTTCAGTGTTTTAAAGAGGCTGTTGTTTTTACTACCAAGTTTTTGTCAACAGGAAAAACTAGTGGTGTCTGTGTGAAGCAAGCATTTCAGCCACACAGGATCCTGCCTGTGTAGGTCTTGGCTGGACTTGGCCAAACCAGCTTGGCTTCCAACCAAAGTCCCACAAATGCGCTTTCACCAGCAGCATTTTGGGAGGCCACTGGAGGCAGCTGCAGCTTCACTTCTCCTCCTGCTCCTCCTGGCTTTTCCCAGTGGAGATGCTGGCAAGGGAGGTGTCCCCATGGGGACAGCAGTGTCTGGTCCCAGAAAAGTGTGGACATGTGGGTAATGTCGGCCATGCCTTGCCAGCTGCATCCATCATGCCCTGTCTCTGACTCCAGCTTCCTGTGTGTTTCTGCAGGGGCGCTGGGCATCTCCTGGGTGAAATATTACTGCCAGTACGAGAAAGAGGCAAAAACCTTACGGATGACTCCCATGGACCAGAAGCCTGGAGCTAAGCAAGTGAGTTGGTTTCTTGGAGGGATGTCTGCAAACACTGACCTAGCCATCAGGTCTCACCTTCAGTCTGCCCACATCATCTCTTTCCATAAGCAAACAGTCCAGAGCAGTATAGGCCAGCCCTGCTGTCAGAGCAGTTGTCTGGCAGCACCAGTGGGCTGGGTCCTGAGCCTGCAGCTGTGGAAGGGCTCGTGACCATGGAGCAGAGCATCATGTCCCCTTCCTGCCTGGTCACACAGGCAGGGGGCTTGGTGCAACCTGAAAAACACCTCTGTGAAGAGAAGTTTCACCTCTCTCTCTCCCAAAATTAGCCTGAAGCCCTGCAAGGTCTGGCAGTGAAGATGCAGGTTTGTGTAACATGAGCATTATTTGGACAGTGGTGGCTTGACAGTTGGTCTAGTGCGAAATTTCTGCCTTTCCAGACAAGCTCATTTTTATATATATCCATGCACATGGGCAGCGAACCTGCAGCCTGGTTTGCACGTAGCCCTCCGGCAGTAATTGCAAGTATTTGAATCATTCGAGTTATTAGATGAGTGCTTCCAAAAGGGGTATTTTTCTGCCTTTATATGTTGGCACAGTCACTGGCTTGTGATTTTCTATTCTTGGAACTGGTTACATGGGAGTGGGACCAGTGTTAGGAGAGTAGGAGAGGGCAGCATTGCAGCTCTAAACTGCAATAAGGGGAGTGGCTGCGGAATCTGGGGATCTGGGAATGGCTTCTTTGGTAAAATGCTTTGGATTTTACCACTGTGTCTGGGAGTTCCCTACAGTTCCTCAGCATGACAGAGCAGGGGTAGGATGCAGGCACAGATGACGGAGCACAGCAAGCGCATCCAGCTGAGTCCACCCGCCCCCTCTGCCTTGGAGTAACATCCCCCAGGGACTCCCAGTCAGGCGTGCTGTTCTCCAGTTTGTGATCTCATGGTCTGTTCTTTGCCAGCCCTCTGCATGCTGCAGCAATAAAATAAAATGTATTTTTTGGAAGCCCTTGGCAGAGACCTTGGCAAAGAAACATCCAAACTATTGACTGAGGGGATCTGTTCTCATCTCTGCCATAAACATGTCTGATAGGGCAAATTAATGAAAGCAGGGGCTTGTAAAAATGTAAATTAGTCCCTTTCCCAAACTCTTGTAATCTGGAAGTCTGCGCCTTTGGCCACACAGCTTTAAATGCTGTGATTACAGACAGTTCTCTTAAAAACACCAAACAACCAGCACACACACACAAAATACAGCCAGGAGATTATCATCACGGTGTGTAAACTGTAGGTAATCTTAGAGGAGGCCGTTCTTGATCCGTGCTCTGCCTGATCCACTTCTGCTGGAGGTCTTGCAGACACAGCAGCAGTGAGGGTCAGGGTGATTAACATGTTCCAGGCTTGCACACTCATCCTGGGGGCCGCTTGGTTGCACGAACTCCTACAAAGTCATGGAGATCTCATGGTCACATTGCAGTGACTCTGCTATGGAGTATGGGGTGTGAATACGAAGGGCTGGAGCTCCATCCCACAGCACTGGCCTCTCTTTAGAGTGTACCTACTCCAGATTTGGCCAGTTAGCATTCCTTTCCTATAAGATATTTCATACAAAGCTCTTTTTACCATGAATGCTATGGATAACTGATCAGCACTGGTGAAAAATAGGACCTAGCTGTGTCATATAGTAGACAAGCGGGGTCCTGGCCACAAAGACCAAGTGGCTGCCTGATGAGGTTTGTTTACAGTGGAGTTCCTGCTCTGTGGAAGCATACTGCTGTTGCTGAGATATTTAGCACTTGTTTGCAGGAGAGTTCTGTGACATCTAGAACAATTCGTGGCTGAGGAGAGGAAGCCAGGCTTACAGAGCCTTTGAGCTCTGTTGACAGTGGGAGCCACTGTCTCTGCCTCTGGTACCAGTGTGATGGGATTGCAGGGCAGCACTGAGTGCCTGGTGCTCTGTGGGCAGTGCTGGGCTAGGCTGCAACGTGAAGGTGCTGAGTAACCTGAAATCTTCTCCAGTGTTTCTTTCCTCAAACCTTAGCTTTCATTTTCTCTCCTAGGGCACCTTAGACCTGACACTGAAATCCTGTGTGAGGAGAAAGACTGACTCTATAGACAAAAGGTTTTGTTTCGACATTGAAACTAATGAAAGGTGAGGTGCTTTCGTGTTCAGATGGCCTCCAAACCTTGCAAACCTGGATGAAATCGCTCCTTGCTGTCTATTAAAACCAACTTTTGCTTCATTTTCCTGCCTGTCCCTGGGTGGACTCTGCACAGGTCTGGGACCATCACGCTTCAGGCCCTCTCGGAAGCCAATCGAAGGCTGTGGATGGAAGCCATGGACGGGAAGGAGCCGGTAAGTGTTCAGGAGCAGCTGCCCATACGCTGCCGAGCAGTGTCCTCTGCCGGCGGCTTTTGGGGAAGAGCTGGAACAGCTCAACAGCAGGGTCTTTGGTGGAGCTACCACTTACCGTAATGCTGTCGTTAGTTTAGCTACTGCACATCTGAAACAGAGCATTGTGCTGCTCTTCGGGCACGGGTGGCAATGGGGATTTTGGTTTTCCTCCTTTAAAGCTCTGGTACAGCCCTGGCTGTGCCAGCCTGCCAAAGTACTGTGGCCGTATGGAGTCAGAAGCGCTCTGTATTTCTGTTGCTCACAACTCACTCTGCAACATTTTCTGTCCCTGCACTAAACAGCGTTTGGAAAGGTGGGAGCAGCCACCCTGCCCCATGTCACCACCTTTCTGTGCCTACTGGGGTTTCCTTCCCTCAATCTAAGCAAAGCACAGTCCTTCACACTTCACCAGTCTTCCTCTAAATGGGCAGCATGATGTGCAGTGTGGGAAAGCCATTTCTGGCAGCTCCCCGTGTGTTTGGGCACACTCCGCAGCACTGTTCTTCTGCTTGTTTAAACAGAGCAGGACATGAGGGAGTGGGGAGGGTCAGTGTGCTTGTGCTGGACAGTCAGTCGCTTCAGGGTGTCGGGGACTCATTCAGCTTGCACAGCGTGTTATTATATATAAAGGATTTTTGATTTTCTATCAAGAATGGCACTCACTGTTTATTATCAATAAATACAAGATGTATTTTTGTATGGCATGAAGGAATGTCTTGACACTTGAATTTTTAAAGGCAAGCAAACAAACAGAAACCCCACAGCCCCTGTGTGCCAGGCTGTCCAGCTGCCCTCTTTACAGGGCATCTGAAAGACAAAGTTTCCAGTTCAGGTGCTCCAGTGAAATGTAGGAAGTCAGAAAAGAATAATTTATTGTGTAGGTAATGGTATCTTGCTTAATTATAAATGGCATTTCTTTGGAACATTGCCTTACTGTTTGCGATTGGCTTGGGTGATGTATGGGATACTGTATTTTCTGTAGAAAATAAATACTGAATCACATTGCATGTTTGTTTTTTTTTCCTTCCTCTTCCATTCCCTCCCCCTTTTCAGATCTACCACAGTCCCATCACAAAGCAGGAAGAAAGTGAGTCATTTTTGTTGCTGTTCCCTGAGCTGTTGAAGCTGTCTGGAGGTTGGGCAGTGTTTTTTCTTGCAGATACACTCGTCCTCAATTTCTACTGAATAGACTGTGTGTTCCCTTTGTGGAACTCCTTTCCATTGCAGTGTCTGATACTGAGACCAGATAATAATGGGTTGCAAATGGTAAAAGTTATAATAGAATCATAGAAAAATTAGGGTTGGAAAGGACCTTAAGATCATCCAGTTCCAACTTTCCTGCCATGGGCAGGGACACCTCACACTAAGCCTCACACTAAACACCACACTAAGCCTTGGGTGCCATGGTTTAGTGTGAGATGTCCCTGCCCATGGCAGGGCGATTGGAACTGGATGATCTTAAGGCCCTTTCCAACCCTAACTATTCAATGATTCTGTGCTGCCCAAGGCTCTGTCCAACCTGGCCTTGAACACCGCCAGGGATGGTGCATTCACAACTTCCCTGGGCAGCCCATTCCAGTGCCTCACCACCCTCACAGTAAAGAACTTCTTCCTTATATCCAG
>WYDI02031432.1:0-25045 GCA_009867235.2 Psittacus erithacus
CATCCCTGGCACTGTTCAAGGCCAGGTTGGACACAGGGGCTTGGAGCAATCTGCTCTAGTGGAAGGTGTCCCTGCCCAGGGCAGGGGACTGGAACTGGATGAGCTTTAAGGTCCCTTCCAACACAAACCAGTCTGGGATTCTATGATTTTCCCAACGCTTTACATCTTTAGACCCTAAATTACCCATTGTGCATCTCCCCACAGATACTGAAATCTGCCTGTGCAGACCTCACTGGGGAGAAACCCTTCATTCAGAATGGGGGTGAGCTGGGCAGGGATTCCTAGCTTCCTGTACTTAGTACGTAAAATCCTTTATTAGTGATATAATGCAGTGGGAAATTACATCCCCACTGTAACAAAAACCAAGCACCATGTTGCAGACCAGTGAGCACCTACCCAATCCTGTTCCGGGCTTACTGCTCCTACATATTCACCTGCCAGAAACCTCCACTCCCACTTGAAATAAATGAGTAACATGAAAAAATAATAGCATCCCACATGCAAAACCATGCTTATTTGCAAATGTTAAAGGTGAATCCTCAAGACAATGGGGCAAAGTGGTGAGTGGCCAACAATCACTCTTACTGCTTCCCAAACCCCAAACACCGACAATTATGGCCTTTCTCCATCTGTCGCATAAGGAGTGTTTCTTCTTGCTGTAGCCCCTTGTGCATCCCAACGCTATGTGCTTGACACACTGCTTGACATTGAACGGGACTTTAAAACCAGCAGGTGTGCAAGATGCAACCCTGGGTCAGCCAGTGAGCATGAGAGGCCCCATCCGGCGCAACAATCAAAGCAGAAATGCTCTTTTCCATGGCTTACCGCTGGTCACAAACAGGCCGGAGCACTGGAGCCCTCCCTAACCTCGGGGTCTTCTGCGGGCAGCGGATGGGAGGGGAGCGGGCGCCTCGGTCTCCATGGAAGTGCTTATCAAGTGGAAGGAAGTTATAATAAAATTTACTGCAGTTCCACAAAGTACCACTGTTTGCGTGTTATTAATCACTTACACGGGTCCCCGTCAGAGGAAATGGAGCCCTGACAGTGATTTATATGCTATTTAGATAACCTGGAGAGCGTGTTCTGAGCTCTGTGCCCAGGCTGTTGTCCACTGAGGGGTTCCCCCTCCTTCGAACACCCGGGGGTCCCCCCTGGAGCCTTCCTTTTGCCTTCAAAGCCACCGCTCTCCTTATCAGGGCCACCGCCAAAGCAGGCACTTTCCAAGCGCATCCGAACGCAGCAGCTTTTCCCATCGCTGCGAGATCAAACAGTCCCTCCTGCCTGCAAACAAAAACCTGGCTGGAAAACAAAGTGGTTTTCCTCTCTCTACGAGTCCCAAGGGACACCAAGTGCTGGCAGACGGTGATGCTGCAGATCCCACCCAGTGCTGAGCTCTTGCAGGGCAATGCCCAGCAGAGGTCCCATCCCCTGCCTACCCCAGCATGAGAATATCCCATAGGGATGTTCATTTTGCAGTCATAAAAGGGTTAATAAAGGGATGTCAGTGTCCTTTCGAAAGTCATTGGCATGACTGATATCTTGAAAAAGCCCTTCATTTTTCATTTTAATGTATGTTTTCAGCAGCCTGGGGTGCAATACACACAGGCAGCAGAATGTGTTTGGGTTGCAAGCGTGTCTGAAGCACTGCCCTAGGCTCCAAGCAGAGTCCAACAGCCACTGGACCCCATGCGATGCAAGGGAGGACAGAGAGAAGAGTCCTGCTCTGTTTGCTGTCACTGAGACCCAGGCTAACCACGTTATAGCCCTCCTTTTCTCCTCCTGATTCCTCCAGCAAAGCTGTTCCCACTCATCATCCCTCACCCTACAACTGGGATGCTGCTGCTCCATGCTTCTGTAGGATGAGATGCTGCTCTGTGGTCCACTCTTGGAGGCACAAGAAAGGACTCACTGGACTCAAACCTGCCCAGTCTGAGCTATGGGCTGGATGTGGCTCACTGTTTCTTCAAGAAGCTGCAAAACTTCTGTTTCTTTCCCCCTCAGGTCTTGCTTTCTCATTTTGGTAGCTTCAGACCAGCAGCAAGGCCTGATTTCACTCAGCCTGAACCTAAGCATTCTTCTGCACAGAAAAGCCCTCAATTCTCTCTTTTTATCCCGATTCATTTCCTCCTGTGCTGTGGAAGTTTATGTATCCTTGAAAAATCCACATCCCTGTTTCTGAGGAAGCGGTTCGGGGGACGGGGCAGCAGCACGGCTCGTCTCAGTTTCGGTAGAAGGGTTATTTCCCTTGCTCCTAATCTCTCCTGCATATCACATTTCCTCTGTTTCATAAATGAACAAATTTACTGTAATCATTAGAGTTTGACTTCAAAATTAAAGGCAGGCTAATACAAAACTATGCACGTATTAACTCCGACTTTGCTTTTGTTACGTCAGATGTTTCTTAATCAAAACCATAGTGTTTTGTAAAGTCTGGTGATTTTAGGCACCTTAAAAAAAAGGGAGTTAACCTCCCATTAACTATTAACCTTTCTTCGTCATAAACAACCCAGCTCCAGATCAATGGTGTTGACATTTGCTTTCGCAAATGCAAGTGTTTGTTTCTGTCTCTCTGTAAACAGAGGTAATGTCTTCATGGCCTTTTTGGTTTAGATGACATTGAGAAACACACAGTGTAAAGACACAGCCCAGAAAGCCCTGGCTGCAGGGCTGGCTCCTCTGGGGAGGTTTCGAGTCCCATGCTAAGGGTGGCTGTGAGGTTCAAGCAGAGCTCCATGGGTTGGAGTGCTTGAAATGCAGAAGCTTTCTCAGAAGTTCATTTGGAAACCCAGATCTGACGTTTGGCCTTTGCATCATTTCAGCCATGCCCCAGGCAAGCCCAGGACTCAGGACCATACGTTTGGTGGGGCAGATGCCCTCACCTCTGCCTGGATGAGATAAACTATGATTGAGAAGAAGCAAGAGAGGCTGCAGCCAAGTACTGGAGAGAAAAAACCCATCTGTTGCTCAGAGAAGCTGTGGCTGCCCCATCCCTGGTAGTGTTCAAGGCCAGGTTGGATGGGGCTTGGAGCAAGCTACTCTAGTGGAAGATGTCCCTGCTCGTGGCAGGGGGTTGGAACTGGATGAGCTTTAAGGTCCCCTCCAACCCAAACCATTCTCTAATTGCTCCATGGTACAACTGCTGTATTTGCTGGAGCTTCTTTTGTCCCAGCCAGGTCACAAGAAAGGGAAAACAAACACTGCAAGGTGAAATGTGTCCTCACATGGGTTCTGTCAGGGAGCAATAGGGTCGGAGTGGAAATACAGGAAGATGCCAGAGAAAGGTTCCTTCCCATTCCCCCAAAGCCCATTGGAAAATAGGCTGCATGCATTTCATTGTTTTCCAGTTTAGAGGTTGCACCTGGGGCTGTTGATACCAATGCCACTTCTCCCTGCTTTTCCCCTCTATCCCATGCTGCAGCTCGGAGCTGCTCCCTGAAGCAACCACTAGAGAAAGGATCTAACAGCCTGGGAGACCCAGCCATGGCATCCCTGTCTCTGCTTCAACCACAACTCCCACACTGGCCACAGGGCTAAAAATGAATGAGAGCTATTTAAATCAGAAAGCAAGATGTACTTTTATTTCGGTCCTGCAGGTTCGAGCAGGAGCAGCTCAAATAACGGAATGGCTCTGTTGTTTTCCTCAGCTTATTTTAATCCTCACACGGATAAGTTATGAAATTGTGGTAGCACATTTATCGACACCAAGCATTCATTCAGAAGCTGCAGACCACCAAACCCCACAATTTTACTCATGGAGCAATCCCTCTCCCAACAGAAGCACCAGTTTCAGGCTCATAAATAACAACAGTAGAGAAAGAAGAAAAGCCTAAATGAGATGGACAGAGAGGGTTCAATAACAAACACAGCTTGCTTTTCAAAACAGCCTTACAAAAATGCTGTTTGTACCACAGGTCTCAGCTGGACAATACAAGGAATGTCAGGAATCTTATTTCTCGAGTTCATTCTTTGGGGAAAAGGCAGTTTTTAAGAAATACCCAATGATACGATCCTGAAAACAGTTCTATAAATCACAGCTGATTCAGCCCCAAAACAGCTATTTTGGAGCTCCAGCAACCATGGCAAGAGATGTGCACGTATCTATTACTTTTTGGTCTGTGTTTCTTTCAGGACAGTTTATTCCAAGACCTAAGTGCTTTGTACATATCTTCTTACAATCAGAGTCACAGACGCGTTTGGATTGGAAGGGACCTTAAAGCTCATGAACTGCCCACCCCCTGCCACGGGCAGGGACACCTTCCACTAGAGCAGCTTGCTCCAAGCCCCTGTGTCCAACCTGGCCTTGAACACTACCAGGAATGGGGCAGTCACAGCTTCTCTGGGCACCCTGTGCCAGCGCCTCAGCACCCTCACAGGGAAGAACTTCCTAATGTCTAATCTAAAACTGCCCTCTTTCATTATCATAGTTTTCAGTTTCGTGTTTTAATCACCTCCTCAGCACACAAAATAGATGCTTTTCCTCACTGACTCCTCTCCACGCTTGTGTGGGGCAGCAGCAAGCATAGTGGCAGCTTCACCAGCATGGCTGACAACAAGCAAAGGACAGAAACTACAAGGACTCAGCCCAGTTTCCCCCATGGCATTGCCTAATTGGCAGTGTCAAGCAGCAGAGATGTAAAGGCATCTACTGCCCACCATAACCCCCCAGGTCATGGGATCAGCTGTTGTCTACACTCACTTCATCAGCAAGGTATTACAGGAGGCATCCAGAGTGAATCTCCAGACCTGCTGGATGTACAGCTCTGCTCATTGTGTGCCTGTGACACAGAGCAGAGACATAACACGGGAGCTTCCTGAGGATGGATGGGCTAGTTAACACACTGGATGTCCCTGTGGAGTTGGTTGGAAGGAGTAGGCTTAAAGGATGGAGGCTTGATGGGCAGGCAGGGAGTCTGTGTGCTTCTTTGGCATGCTGCAGTAGCAATCTTTTGGGTGGAAAAATGATGAAAGCTTTGGAAACTGAAGGATCATTCCAGGGAAGGTTGAGAGAAGATTTGAAGTAAATTGGAATGGCGTCTGCACCAGTATGCCAGCACTGCCAGGCACCCTGTGGGGAGGCCACCCTTGGAGCCCATCTCCTTCCTGGAGGAGGTGACTTCCTGGCCATGAAGCTGAGGATTATTGAAGGCTACTGGTCTTACTGCTTTCCCCAAACAAGGAAGATGAAATGGCACCAACACAGCAACTGAACATGGCTGGGAGCTGGGAGACATCCTCATCACGGATGGTCTGTGCAGGAGCAGCATCACAGCACAGCTCATCCATCTTCCCCTCCTCAGAGCCTGCCTGCAACCCTGTAACAGGGCAGGGAGCAGAGGCTGATGATGGCAATAGACAGATTCCCATTCCCATGAAGTCAGGGCTTCACAGGAGAAAACAGCATGTTCATAGAATCATAGAACAGTTTGCACTGGAAGGGAGCTTAAAGCTCATGAACTGCCCACCCCCTGCCACAGGCAGGGACACCTTCCACTAAAGCAGCTTGCTCCAAGACCCTGTGTCCAACCTGGCCTTGAACACTGCCAGGGATGGGGCAGCCACAGTTTCTCTGGGCAACCTGTGCCAAGGCCTTCACAGGGAAGAATTTCTGCCTACTATCTAATGTTCTCCAGATACATCTCACGTCTACCAAATGCCACAGACCTGTTCCCTTGCTCCACCATTAGCTCTATGTGGACAGCCTCCACATCCACCTTGGTGGTACCCACGTTCATCCTCCCTCCCTCCAGCCCCAGCTGCAGGGCACTGGGGTGTCTCAGCTGGTGCTGCCCCATATCCACAGTCACTTTGGCCTTGCTACCCACAGTGTCAGTGGCTGACCTCCCCTCACTCGAGTGCTGCCCTAAGTGTTTAACCAGACAAACACCACCCCACAGCAGACCAGCTGGACGGGTGACTTGAAAGCAGTTTTGCTCATGACATGCTTGGACTCCGCCTGGCGAGAGCAAAGGGTGAAGCTAAAAACATCATTCACCAGTGAGCACATTTTTGCATTTCAAAGAAAAAACAATTTTACTTGCTAATAAATGATTTGTTTATTTACCCTTTCCTCCCAGAGAATAGCTTCATGGCTGCAAGTGCAGATAACTTATGCTTCTATTTAACCCACGTGTGATTTTGAGGTCATCCATTCAGGGGAGTGTAGTATTTCTTACCATGGTACGGAACAAAAATAGGGCTGGACTCTTGCCAGATGGGAGGTTTGTATCTCCCCATGCAGAAGACACCCAAGTGGCAGTCTGGCTGGTGGCCATGCGTAGAGGAGAGGTCAGGGGCTATCCATCAGGTTGGGTCCTTTCTGGGTGAGCAGTGCCGAGTCAGTAAGTAGTTAAGTCGCCTGCTCCATGCCTGGAACTGGAAAAGCCATTGGGAGTGGTGTTATTTTGCTGTGCAGTACAGCACAAACTGTCAGCCAGTTTGTTTTGTTTGCTAATGTAACCCAACAAGTGACTGGTGGGTAAATTTAATCGGTTGGAGAACACAAGGTTCCTGGATAGGTTTTGAGATATGCCCAATAGTGAAGCCATTTCCCTGGACACCTACAAGGGTTGGGGTTGTGGGTTGTTTGCTTCCCCTTTGCTTTGTTTTTAACAAAGAGCAGACCTCATTTATTGTAACAGGAAAACCAAGCGCTCCATTAAAGTCATGTTTACACCACTGCCAAGTATCTGGGGTGCTGGAGATAGGATTTTTAATTCACTAAGGAAAATCTCCCTGATCCCCTTCACAGGTAAACCTGCACACACCTTTCAAAGGTCAGTTTTCCTTCGTGTTCCCCTTGTGTCAGAAACATTTGCTTCATACTGGCAATTTTCAGATGAAAACAAGAGTATCTCAGCGATTCAGAACTAGAGCACTCACGTTCAGGCTGGCAATAGAAAACAGCTTTCTAATGAGACATTTGTGTGTCTTCAGGAGCTCCAACCATTGCCAAAAGAGAACACTGCAGTGCTACAGAGCCTGTCTAATTAATCCTCCCTGCACCTTTGTTCTATAGAGGGTATTAACCTCAATTTACAGATCAGAAATAGGAGACAGGAAGGAGATGATTGACAGCTGTAACGAGCACATTGCTTCATTCAGCCAAGGATTACAGCTCGTGGTTCCCAATTCCCTCATTAGTAAGCTATATAGCTCTTCCAATGGACCAGAAATGAATATCGGGGAATAAAGCAAAATATTTTCCTTTAGATGTTTGTGTTCCTACAAAACATCTTGCTACTGTAGGTGATTACAAGCCCTGCTTCTGCCACTGCCACCTCTCCTGGCTTTGTCAATGACAAATTCATCTTGAGGGAGGAAATATCTGCTGTCACACCACGTCATAGGAGGAAGCATTACAGAAATGTAACTATTCAGCAGTCTTCAGGGGATCTGGCTGTGCCGGGGGCTGTTCTTCACATGCTGAGTACGGCTCCCATGCTGCTTTATTTGCTGAGTGTTTAGGTCCTGGTGCCAATGGAAACCCAGTTTAATCAACAGTGTTTTCTGGCAAAAGAACATAAAATTGATTAAAAATTAATTCAAATCACCTTAGTAAAATCTTAGAACTTTGTATAACTCCAGCAAGTGAAAACCAACACTGCTCTGTAGATGACACAGCTTTTTTGCATACACTGAGGCTGTTCAGCCTGGAGAAGAGAAGCTGCATGGAGCAGCTTCCAGCGTCTGAAGGGGGCCTACAGGGAAGTCAGAGAGGGACTGACTCTTCATTAGGGACTGTAGTGATAGTACAAGGGGTAACGGGTCCAAGCTTAAACAGGGGAAGTTCAGGTTAGATATAAGGAAGAAGTTCTTTACTGTAAGGGGGTGAGGCACTGGAATGGGTTGCCCAGGGAAGCTGTGAATGCTCCATCCCTGGCAGTGTTCAAGGCCAGGTTGGACAGAGCCTTGGGTGACATGGTCTGGTGTGAGACATCCCTGCCCATGGCAGGGGGGGTTGGAACTGGATGATCTTAAGGTTCTTTCCAACCCTAACTATTCTATGATTACATGCAAGCAGCAGACCTTGGTGTAGGCAACAATCCCTAGGAGAAATCCCAGTGACTCCAAGGCATTACCCCATGACAGTTGATTTCACTATTGCATCTCTGCGAATAGTACAGAAGAACAGATCACAGTGCCACGAGGAAGCTTGTGGATTTGGCCTCATCCTATCTACTCAAACCCCGTCTATATTTCCTATCTATGGGCTTTAAATCTTAAACTCCTGTAGGCACTTTGGGTTTAACAGAGAGGTTTTTCCAGAAGAAAGTTGTTTGGGTTTCCCCCCACGCTGGAAAAGAAACAGTTTTCTATCAAAATCTGTAAGAGTCATAATTGTGCTGTCAAAAAGAAATCCCCCCTGCAAGAAGCATTCCCACTTTCCTAAAATGGAAGGGTTGACACTACTCTGATTGGAACACTGCAACTTTCCCTTTCGCATGCAATACAGTGATATAATTTCTGAGAAGGGAAAAACACTTTCATCAGTGAAAAAAAAAAGAAATCAGTTTATTTTTGTTTTTGAGATTTTCTTCCCCTTTGGAAAATGTTTTTTTTCCTGTAATTCCAGAGTGTGTTTGCTCTGATTTCAGATTTTTTCCATAAATAACAGATCTGATTCCTGCCCTGCTCTGTTGCATCCTTTCTGCAGGGTCCTCCCAGGACCAGCATGCCTCAAGGATTAAAGAGATGTAATGTTTGTAGAGAGATAAAGATTAAGTTCACTCGGTTCTTAGACCTCATGCCGGCTCTGAGCACAAGGCTGAATTTCACTTTGTATGACTTATCACAACTGAAACTGCTCTTCAGTGGAAACCACTATGCAACCATCCATTTGCAGTTGTAAAAGTCAATATATTTAAGCCTGCAGTGCATAACAATGACCCCTATGGATCCTCCAACGTTTTTCTTGGATCTCTATAAGCCTGTTTTTAATATATTACTCATCTAAATTGTTCCTGGGACTTGATTATTTGCTGGAGTTAAATATCCAATCTTAAAAGATTTTTAAACATGTGGATGCTGAATTCCCCACTGCACTAAGCTTCATTTAGCTCAACTAAAACTGCCATGCCATAAAAAAATGCTTAAAAACATCTCAAACTAACTGCTCTCCTGGTTGGTGGAAGCTCCCCAGGCAGGATTCCTTAGTGATGATAATCTCTGGTTTTGGCTGGCTCCGTTTAGTTCCCTGGAAGAATCAAATCCAGTTTTCACTGAGCTGGATATTGAGGTGAAAACAGAGGGCACAGCCATCCCTTCTCCCCTGCAGTGTCCTTCCCCGTAAGTACATGGATACTGGATGTTCCCCAAGGAAAAAAATGTGGCAAGCCAAGCGATCTACAAAACAATATTGATTTATGCTCTGCGTCTGAAAAGGGAATGAAATCACCCTTGTTTGCATGTGCAAGGGCTCGCTGCATTCCTTCCAGTCACCGGGGCCATGGAGAGCCCTCCTTGGTATTCAAAGGCAAATCCCTGCAGATCCATCCCAGCACAGGGCCTGTCCCTTTGTAACCAGCAACTGCTGGGGCAAAGCCTGCTGAATTCAAAGCAGATCAAAGCCCGTTCAGCCTTTGCCTGATTTGCTTTCCAAGTGCCAGCTCCTTTTGAGGATGCTGGTGTAAATTAGGGGCCAGTCTATTGAAGGAGATGGAGTTATAGGAGAAAAGAACTGGGTCAAAACCCAAATAAGCCAAAAACCATTGCACAGAGTTCAGCAGGCGAGTTTTCTTCCCTGTTTCTTCCGCAAAGAAAGAGAACTGGGTCACCTTGCAAATAACTGCACAGAGCCCAGCTTTTTCCCTCCCCTCTCCTTTTCTATATGGAAGGGCAATTGGGCAATCATGCGAAGAAACGCATAAAGCTCAACACAAGGTACAGGGATTTTTTCCTTCTCCTCCTCGGAATAATCTTCCCTTTTGCTCTACAGCAATGAATACTAACAGGGGGGATGTTTTCAGAGTGTTAGGATGGTGTTCAAAGGAAGCACCAAACATTTGTTCCTAAAACATCACATTTTGCAAATTGTTTGCCTTTGTGACCCTGAAGTTTGGGGGGAAACACCCTAATTTCTGCATCTTTGATTGGTATCTGTGGAAATTCAGAATGTCTTTATCTCAGTCATGCAGTCAGATTTCTGTGGTTTTGGCCACAGAGCCTCCCTCCAGCTTCAACAACTTGATATCCAGAATGAATAAATCTGATCTGTGCATGCTTTTACAACCCCCTTGTCTTACTCCCCCAGGGAAAAATATCATCTGCCCTATTGTTGACTGCTGGGATTTACCCCCCCACTATCTCTCCCATCAACATGTGATTAATCACTCTAATCCAGCAGGCACCTCTCAGGAACTCAAGACCTTTTACAAGCCTTAATTAAGCCTTGCAACATCCCCGTAAAATAGGTTGAAGCTGGGGTTAAATGATTTGCCTGAGGTGACAGAGCAAATCAGAAGCAGGGAGGGAAATCAGAAGGAAAGTTGCTGCTTCTGAACCACATGCACGGCTCCCAGGATCGATGCAGGAAAGCAAAGCCTTTTTATTTCTCTTTGGAGATGGGGTCCTACAGCCACCAAAGCCATGCAGCCATGCAGGGAGGCTTCACCAGCTTCCACCCACTGCCTCCATCCCTTCAGCCCAGGCATCCCCTGCAAGCCCAGCCTCTCCCCTTGACCATGGTCCACTTTCACAGCTCCCTAACCTACTACTTGTACAAGCTTTAGTTGCCTGTAAACTGGCAGCTGAACCCTGCCCTGGAGCTGACCATCTTTCATGAGCCACCTCTCCTCATTTGACACCCAAATTGGAGTCAGACCCTCAACACTTGTCACATCATCAATTGCAGAGAAATCAGAGCCAGGTGTGAGGATGCTGGGGAATGGGAATCTCCCTCATCGCCTCTGTAATCAGAGGGGAAAATCAGAGCAAGGAGAGTGAATCCAGGGAAGCCTTAAGGGAGGCAAAATTAGCAAAGGAGGGGGAAAATGCATAACCTCTTTTCATGGTTTGGGAGCTCCTGACACCTTGCCAGGGGTCTTTTTGTGGGATCACTTGTTTTCTAGACCCAGGAAGTAAGGAATCTCATGCAGGTGGTGGCAAGGGCTGAGCATGCGCTCGCTTGTTTCTCTCCATCAAGTTAGGAAACACAATTGTGGGTTTCTGAGGTTGGTTTTCTTTTTTTCTTCCCAGGAAAAATCCTTGCTTTGTTCTCCCTTAATTTGCCCCAGATTGTCATAGCAGACTATATCATTAAACAAACAAACCAGCAATCCAAAATCAATGTTCTCTCAGCTGGTTTAGTGGTTTCCTCAGCGACCCAGCAGCAAAAGCAAACTGGCAGGGGAAGGAAGATCCCTCCCTGTGGTACCCACCAAAGTGGGATCTGTTGGGAAAGACAAATACCCACAGCTCCAGGAAGATGTCCGTTTTCCTTACAGAAGAGGGTTCCCCTGTCCTTCCCTTCACTGCTTGCGCAGCTTCTTCAGTGTATTCCTAAAGGTCATCCACGGAAACATTGTTCCTAGAAGATTCCTCCTCTCCCAGCGCTTTACATTTCCTCTCACAAACTTTACACAGCTTGGCATAACACTGAATAAATCAAATATAACCAATCCTATGAGGAAATGATGGTCTGAGGCCCTCATGCATGCTCTGCCTGAGAGAAGGAGGGAGAGCATCAGCCCTTTACAGCATTGCTGAAAGCTTTAATGAAACATGAGAATAAGCAAAGCCACCAGATCCCCACTACTGTTTGGCATCTGCCTTATCTATTTTCTTGGGGGCCAGCTCAGGTCTTTGGCATATATCTATCCTGAGGGACATCCTGACAAAGAGATTAACTATTCAAACAGAAAGTATTATTCACTGATGTGATCCCCTGAACACACAGGACTTCTCCAACCCGGTGGCCTTGTCTACAGTGACTCCCTGGAAACAGCCTCTGCAGCACACCAGCTTATGGGGACAGAAGGCTGGTAGAGCTGGTGGCCCCACGCAGCATCCCTGGGGATGCTCTCGTGTGCCGGTCCATGTGAGCTACTCCCAGGAACAGCTTGTCTCCAGGTTTGCTTTGGTGTACACATCTGGGCAAGTGGCATACCGCAGTGCTCAGGCATCTCTGCCTCGAGAGGTCCCCTGGGAGCTGCATCAAAATACTCCTCTTCCTTCTTCACTTCTGCTCTGCAGTTGTAGCATGCACCCTGTCACACATATGCTGTGCACAATCAGCACACGAATTCCAGCGACTCCGACCATCCCTGTCCAATGCGCTCGGTCTGGAAGCAGTTAATACACAAGGTGCCAGGAAATGGTGCTAAAAATAAGCTGCATGGCTCCTCCATACAACATGCCATGCCTTACACGTGGCTTTTTTAGTGTGGTTCTTCAGATCAGCCCTTTACAGAACATGCTTTTGGGGTTGTTTATTCCTACACCTATTTCAACATCCCGAGCAGAGCCACAGGCAACGGGTGGGTTGCTCCCCCATTGCATCCTCTTGCAAGGCCAGCGTTCCCAGCTCCCTCAGTCCTTCTGGCAAGTTTTGCAACATTTGGCTATTTTGAAATCTTAAGATAAATTTCCAGGGCTTGCGTTTACAGCAAAGGGCTTGAAAAGACGGATCCTAAACCCCGGAAGAGAAACAGACAGAACTCTTCATTTCAATGTTATAGTAACCCCCACAATTTCAGTGAAGTACTCAGGTTCTCGATAGGATTGGGCTTTTTTCCCCTGCCTTTTGGAAACACTTCCAGAAATACAAATACTCTCACCAGCTGGATGGGAATATGGGGAATCAGCAAGTGCATAGAGAATGCTAATTAAAATGGAACCGAAATGCTGAAAGCTCAGCATTTCCCCTGCTACGCTCCCCTGTCTGGATTGGCAGCTCCAAACTCGCCTCTCTGCATTGCAAGGGGAGATGGGCGAGCAGCATCCTAGGGCTGAGACTTTTGGAAAAGAGACTATTCCTGTTTTAAACACCCAAAGGCGCAGGTCAGGAAGTCCCTCGTGCATGGATCTCATTATTGGGGTACAGCCACAGGCTGCAAGAACCCTTGCACCACCCATTTCCTTAAGTCAGCCATGGTACTGTTGCTGCTATCAGCTGAGTAAAATAGCACTTGTTCCACAGAAAGCAGCCAGGAAACAGTTAATCCCAATTAGTTCAAACCAGCAGATATCATTCTTTATATTTTGGCAGCTCTTGTTTTGAAGGAAAAACTATGTTTGTGCTCTTGGAGTCGGTCTGAACAATAAAATCGGATGCCAATTTTCTGGTCTAAATTAGGTGAAAGACCAGACTTTTTATCATATGTGTGTGTCTGTGTGTGCTGTTCTGGTACATGTTTATTTTATTCCTCTGTATATTTAACATCAAAATCACAGGCTGCCCAGAGCATGCTGCAGCGTGGCAGGGAAACATGACAGCCCACTTCATTGAGTGAGGTTGGAAATGGAACCTGGCACCAGGAAAACGTGAGCCACTATCAACTGCAAAAGGAGATAATTGCCAGAAGATAAACATTATAGAGTCAGTCATTGTCAGCATATCAAGTGAAAGCCTTTCCAGGGTGCGCGAATAAGGGGTTTAAACTTTTGCACTGGTTGAGGTGTTTTCATGGCTGATTTTAGTGTTTAACACTGAAAAATATCAGAACTCTGGGCTTCAAAGAGGCTAAAATCAAAAGGATTAATGAGTGGTAAAATGCCAGGGTCAAAAAAACCCAAGGCTGGCATATCTTGTCCATTGTGAGCCCACAGCCAAGGTGCAGGCATCACTGCCCCATCAAATGGGAAGGAAAGGAAAATGTGCTAAATAAGCACATTTTCAGCTCTGCTCCACACGCTGTTCCCATCTGCTGAGATCAGCTATAGGAGCCCAACCAGGGGACAGCGATGCCATGTTACCACCTCTCACTGGCCGTGTCACAGGGCACAACCCAACCTGTGTGATCCATCCAGGAAGGCTCCAATTCCTGTATGTTTCTTTCCATGCAAGTGAGCTTTTTACAGTGTTGTTTTCATCGCTCATTGTCTTCAGATGTCACTAATTTTCAGGACAGGCAAGAGGATGCCAGACTCACAGTCAGCGCAGACGCCGGCACGCAACGGAGAAACTATTCTTGCAATGGAGCACAAGATATAACACAGCCCAGCCAAAATGTGCCTGATTCATCAGCCAGCAGCAGTTCAGCTCGCAGCACAACCCTCCCCATCCAAATCCCTCCAAACCCTGTCCTCTACTCATCAGTGGAGGTGCACAGCTATGGGGAGAGCTCGCTGACATCTGGTTTCTGCACACTTAACTAGGAGAGTGCCTTTGACATTAAATCTCTGACACCCCGTTTACCTCCATATTGTGTTTGCAACACTAGAGGGAGACAGGTTTCAAATCAGGTTTTGCAATGAGAAACCAAGATTTATCAATGATGGAAAACATCCAGATTCGCTTGCAGAGCCAAATGCAGCCAGGAGAAAGTAGGTGCCACCTCTGAGCATGGCCAGCTGCAGACTGAGCAGCCCATTCCCAAACAGGGATTCAAGAGTATTTGGGGCATTTCACTCAAGAAATGCACATAAAAGATAAAATTTGAGCCCAGGCTTAAATTTAAGCCCATACTTAGAGCTTTCTGGCACAAGGGCTAGACGAAGGATTAAGAGCCACACACCGTATTACTCTTAATTGAGCTACTGTCTTCCCATATGCTTTTCCCTGGGGAGATCAGTGGCTGGCTTATGAGTTCAAGCAACAACATCAGTTAAAAGACTATTTGAACAATTGCAGTTGGCAGTTCTCTGAATAATATGAATGTTATAGAGTGTCGGAAAATGTCGTATCATCAATTTTCTGGTTTCCTGCACTCATTGCTTTTGATCTCCACTAAAAGATTTATGGAATGGCTTTCATTTTTACATTAACCTATTCCAAATTACACCAATTGAGAGCTGGGTTGAGGTTTTTTTTCCTTAAACATCCAAAGAGAGGTTTTTAAAGCTGAGCCTTTTCATTCCTTCCAGTTTTGATTGTTTGAAGCGAAGGGCTGTTTTGGCAGGTTTATGGGATGGCGTCTGTTTTGCTGACAGACGTGCCTGATAGATTGCTTTTTCATGTTTTAGTTTTGGAGCCATTTGCTGCGTTATCTGCATTTGAAAAACAATTTACTTTGACTAACAGTTAAATCAAATATATGGAAATAGCAGCCTTGCTTGCAATCAGATCTTACATCTATCCTGTTGAGCATCTTTCCCTCATTGTGGGTGAAATGCAGTGATGAAGAAAGTGATTCCTTCCCCTCCAGCAATGCCCACACTCAGTCATTATTGCTCATAGACAAGGACTAATTCCTTGAAAAGTGAATAAAGACACTTCTTGTGTTGCCTGGCTAACCTAAAAGGGCTATGGATGTGTGGAATTAAAACATTCCTTAAAAAACAAAGTTATAGCAGCCAGGACATTTGATGTAGATGATCTCCCACAGCAGTGAATCTTAGAGTGACCACAGTGTACATGAAGGATTACTTCCTTTCACTTGTACTGGGTATTTAATCATTTGTAGCCTTTGAGCTCTGCCTAGGAATTGCATTCCAGGAATTTATTGGTGTTTAACAAGACTATTTTTACTAACCTGTGCCACACCATAAGTGTGGGGTGAGACAGAGAAAAGAAACCTCAGAACTTCTAGTGCCAACACCTTTATGCAAGGCAGCTTGCAAGTCAGTGCTCTACCTTCAGTTTTAAGTGATACCATTTGCCATCCTCAGGGGTCTTACAAGCCCTGCTAAAAGAAGAAATAGATCTTTCATTTCAGCTACATTAAAGGTGCCTCATGCAATGTATTGAGACCTTCAGTGGCAGATCTGTAAAGTACATTTTCCTCCACTGCTCTTTGCTGTTAGATGGCCTAAACATGTTAAATCCACGAGCCAAGTTCACCCCCACAAAGTCCATCTGCAGCAGTAGTGATGAGCTTGGCCTTCCTGATGCTTCTTGAAACAGCCTCCAGGCCCAGAATAGCCTTGTACACACCATAGCATCATTTCCTGAGCATGAATCGCAGGGACGAGGCAGGCAGGGAAATCTGTGGCAGCTCCTGACTGAACATCAGGTTTGAGGATGGCCCAGTCTTCTATAAATACAGCTAAACAAGGCACTCCTCTCCCTTGCTGCATTCTTGTTTTCCCTTCTCCTATCTCAGCTGAATTTCCCTACCAGCATCCTGAAAACACTTCCCGATTTCACACCATAAACATCCTCTGCTTTTATTTGACCAACACTTCCTACGCTGCGAGGCCTTCCGCCCAGTCCCTCCAGAGCTGCTTCCATGTTTCCCCTATCTTTGATATCTCAACAATAAATGAAAAACAACCTTTCCTGCGCTTGGTACTGGCATGCTTTTGGCATTAATTTATTCCCCCTCCCCCCCCCCCCCCCAGCTAAGTGGTGAGGTTATTTCATGCCTGGGTGAGCCAATCTGCTTTGCAAGAGGTAGCAATGGTGACGGAAGGACTTATTGCTCCCAAATCAAGGATGGGAAGAGCATCACACCCAAAAGGAGCTGATGTGGTGCCGGAGGTTGCTCCTGTTCTGCAAGGATCCTTCCAGACCCACATCAACGAAGGCACACTGGGAATGGGACAGTCCACTACTAGAAGACAGAAGGTCACAGGCAGCCTGGTCTCCACAAGCAGAGCTCCTTTCAAGCCGCATGTCGCTGACCTTGGATCACCTCCTCCTCCTCCACTGGGGAATTCCCAAAGCTTAAGCCAAGGCCAGCTGAAGGCAAGAGATGTTGTTTGTGTTGACCTCGG
This sequence comes from Psittacus erithacus, assembly GCA_009867235.2. NCBI lineage: Eukaryota > Metazoa > Chordata > Aves > Psittaciformes > Psittacidae > Psittacus > Psittacus erithacus. Next base: position 16,813 of record WYDI02031432.1, read on the forward strand.
CAGCCTTGGACAAAGCTTCCTAGAAGAAGAGTTTCCTGGAAAGCCGGTACTGATGGACAGAGGGATGCTTCCTCAGGAGACATTCTGCTGTCAGCCAGGTAAGGTGCCACCTTTGTGCTGTCTCTTCCTCCTATGGAGAGCTTTAGCCACTGGTGAAGATGGACCATGCCTTATTTTATAGTTCTTTTTCAACTTGTTCAACACATGAACTCCCCAGAGCTCCAACCATGTACAGCTCTCATTGGAGCCCTGAGTGTGCCCAGCCCTAGCAAACGAGAGGCATGTCCTCCACCACAGGTAGCTCATGAACACCCAGAACCCACTTTGTTTGGTTGATGAGCACCAAATGAAGCTGGAACAACCATGTTCAACCATGCTGGAAGTCAGCCTAATTCCAGGGCTAAGGAGGTACATAAAGGTGTAGCAGGTGACTCAGCATTTGGGTGCCTGAGCTTTAGTAGCATCGTAGTAGGATCTGCAGCATCCAGAAAGGGACTGATTTTTGGAACTAGCATCACATCAGAAGGCTGATGCACTCCAAACAATGCAGCTCTGATTTAAGGAGAGGCTGTGTAACCTCAGCTTCTGCAAAAGTCTTTACAGAGGCATTTGGCTGGTGCAGTTCAGCAGCAGCTTTGGGAAGATATTATGACACATGAGAAAGCAAAAGAATCTGCCAGGAAAACTAGGCTGAGGAGCAGCAATGCATATTTATGGACACCCTGTAAATGGGCCCTCTTAATTCACCACACTTGCGTTGGAGCCACCGATGGACAAATGCCCTGCTTCTGATGTAAAAATGAGAAAGCGAGGATTAGTTTGAGAACTGTTGTATTCTGTTTTAGCCAGGCTTTTTTAGTATTGGATGCAGCCAGGGATATACTACCCTCCCTTGGAGTGGCCAAAGATAACATGCAAAGCTTTGCTAGAAAGGATGACTACAGAAGATGAGGGAGTGACGGGGAGGATGATGCAGGCATGCACAAAATACCTGTCCCATTATACCCATCACACATAGCCTCCCCCCTCAAGCAGCTGTATTTTTTTCCACCCTGCAATTCATAAGGGATTCTCATCCTTAGATATCATTTGACTGCATCTAGGGCTATTTCTTTTTAACAAATTGGGTTAGAATCTGAGAGCATCCTTTGTTTGTTAGCCACTTCTGATTTGAAATCAGGGAGGCAGCAGCTTCGCTGAGTGTTCACACAATATAGGAAAGGCAGCAAAGGAAACCTGGCGGCTTTAGTTAGAGAGCAGCTCTGGATATATTATTACAGATAAAGCACATTGTTGAGAGGAGATTAAAGCTGTGAGAGCCTTGGGATGCAGAAAAAATCCAGTCCATTTCATTGTGTTTTATCCTGTTGCTTTCCCTTACAGGGAAAGGACAGAAGAAATCATGTTCTCACAGCGTTCCGTTCAGGCAGGACTGCAATCCACCTTGCATCACTGCAAAGAGCTGCTGAACAGAAACAGAAATAACAAAGTGGTGGTTTCATAATTCTAACTTCTGTAGCATTAGAGCATGATAAAGCAAATCAAAGTTGTCCTTGTTTGATACTTACAAGATAACACTTACGGAGACTTTCTGTGATGCTGTTAAGAGTCAGGACACCTGCCTGACCAGTGTCCATCCCGCAGTTTAAGTGTACACTGCTTAAGGCTGCCAAACATGCAAACACCATTGCTTAGAAGAGACAGCTGGGTGCAGATGACTCCTCCTGTTTAATCCTCACATTTGGAGCTCAGGAAAGCTGAGCTGAAGCAACACTGACTCCATCCTACCCAGGGGCACCATGCCCTCAGCAGCAGGGAAAAACAAGACAACACATAGCATTTGTTTGGTCTGCCATGGTGCTGTAATTTAATTGCCAACTGTCCACTCACTGTTAGACAAATAGGATTCATTAGGATCTATATATTATAATACTTTGTCTATTGATAATATTGTGTTATGAATAGGTTTGTGTGCAAGTATAAATATTGCCTATATCTATTTTATATGTATATTTAAACATACACACAGATATGCAGAGGCAATGCAGTAAAGAAAAACAACTGAAGGCAAACATTACACAGCTACAAGCCTCAGGCTCAGAAGCACAACAAGAGCATACAGCAAAGGCAGGTCCTGTCTCAACAGTGCCTGCAAGCAAGCCCAGACCAGCCCAGCTGGATGGGGAGCTCAAGGCCAATAGGAGCACACAGCACACACTGGATGAACTTTGCCCAGGTCACAGCAGCTCCATCAATGGTTTTATGCCTGTATCACATGAGCAAAGAGCTTCAAGGAGGGACTTAGGGATATGCCCACACCGAGCAAGCTCTGGGGGAAGGCGGCTGCCGAAAGCAGCTTGGCAAGTAACGTGGCCACGTATGACAGGGGTGATCCACACCCTTGAGAGCAGAGGCTGCTCTCGTCTTCCCAGCACCACGCCAGAGATGACAACAATGCAAAGCTCAGCCTCTAAGCGCCTTACAAGCCAAAACAGCTCTAAACTCCTTTTTCCTCCAATCATTTTTCACTCGTGGCGAGAACCACTGGAGAGTTCAGTTATTTTTTCCAACACACAAAAAACAACCATCCAGCCCGATGCCTGTGCAATATCAAGCAAGAGCAAAACAAACAAAGGACAAAATTAAAGCTGGAGTCCCCCAGGAATGGGCTGAAGGAATCCTTGGGAACAACATGCTGCCATGCACAGCACACCAGGAGAGTTCTGCTAATTCAGAAACAATGAGCCCTTCCATGGCCAAATACTGAAGACAGGACTCCAACCTCTCCAGCATCGGAGACACATTCAGTACACACCATAGCTCAAGTGCTGGTTAAAAAAAAGCTATTATCACTCCAAAGGAGGCAAACAAGGCTCTTTTGAGGAAACAGATCTGGGGAGAGTCAACAGGGCATGGGCAAAAAACCAGCAACAAACAAACCCCAAATTCTCTGTTTTCCAGCTTGTCCTTCTGGGCCAAAGCTTTCCAGGTGCTGCATGAACCAACTTGGAACACACCTTGGAAAGCCTCAGAGGCTGAGTTTTCTTTTCGACAGAGACAGTCAGATGCATCTTCAGCCAATGCTGCCCATCAGAGCTGTAATGGGGTGATGGATGTCCCTACCCCACAGGTCTTGGGCCCCCACCTCAGCTCTGCAGAATAAGGAGAGAGGATGGACCGCACGATAATCAGAAATCTGTTAAGCAAGAGGAATAGCAACATCAAGAGGCTCAGACCGACAGCAAAGACACCTTTGTCCTCTGCACATCATCACCACTGATGTTCTCGAGATTATTCCCTGCTGCCCTTATCTCTCAGTTAGTTATCAGCTCACACACCAACCTCCCAAAACATGGAGACTTGGGAGACCATTAACCTCAATGGAGAAGAACATCCTCTGGCATCATTAGGCACAGCAGGTTTTGTTCCTCAGTGCAGGCAGTCATCCCTGCCTGATACACCATTGCTCCCGTGTCTGCTCAACACAATCAAGACCACCAGATTGAGCATATTTGTCCCAGGCCAACTTATTAGCTCCCAACATCTTGCTGTCTTATTAAAGTAAGACCCTTTTGTCATCCAGGCCCTAAACACCACTCGGGAGCACTTGTTAGAGGCCTGAATACCTGAAGGTTTCTTTGAGGGAAGAAGAACTCACGCTTCTCACAGGAGCTCGGCCAAGAAGGCTGATAATCATCTTGTGATCACAAATCACTTTTCATAAGGACCATTTATGATGTAACAGTTGGCATGCGGAAAGCATTTCATTTCGCCAGCAGCTTACTGAAAACGAAACACAGTGAACCCTAAAAAGAAACTGTGACTCAAAGGCTGCATTCTTCTCTCCCACAGTGACCCCTTTGTTTGGTTCTACCCTAAAGTTTCATTACGAAAGTCTGATACAGGAGCCTTATTAAATTGTGATTAAATGACGTGTCCGCGTCGAAGTCTGCCCATTCCGCTGTTGATGTGGGCTGGTTTTCTTAGACTTCCAAAACACACAGGCTTATGAAATAGCTGTAATATCTTTCCCCGTGATTGCTAGGGAATGGAGGGTCTTTGCTCCTGCTCTGGTTGTACCTGGCCTCGCTCCAGAGGATAACATTTTCATTAAAAGTGTATTAGGTGCACAGCTCACCACGCAGCCATCCTGACGAAGCGCCTGATCCAAAGCCCATTGACCTGGCTCAGAAGCCTTAATGGGCTTTGGTGAACTTTGCTGGCCTCTATAAAAACAGAATCATCCATCACTAGAGTTACTTTGAGCTGTTCCTACCATCAGTTGGATCCACTGCTTTCCCCCTAACTCCTTCTACGCTTTGGGATTTAAAAACCAGCAGCATCAGCAGCATCATGGCTCAGGCCAGATAATTGCTGATTACTATATTAGAGCAGCAGGGTTGACTTTTGGACACCTAAGAAAGGGTTAAACAGTAGAAAGTCAAAGCAGCAGTGACCTCCCCACCATTCCTGACCAAGTGTTAGTTCTGAGCCTCCAGTAAAAGCTCACAGGAGTGATGCATCTTTCTCTTCAGATGACTCACTTTAAACAGTGCCCAGTGATTTACACACAGGAAAAATGTATTCATAAATACAGAAATGCACAAATTCGTATGGTTTAAGGGCAGGGAAACCGTCACAAATGTTCACTCTGAACCTCCGGAGACTGCAGCCTCACCCAGCAACTTCTGTTTGAAACGCATGGCTTGTGTTTGACTGAAAGCATCCAAATACTAGAGTGGAATGCTTTAAAGTACTTGCCTCTAATATCTGTCAGAAGGGATGTTGTAAAAACAGAATCCTCCTCTTCCTGCTGCTTCAGAAAGTCTAAGTCAGGGTAGGGATGCCTAGATATTATTATTATGATTAAAAATCAGTGTCCCTTAGTGAGATGCTGTTTCCATATTTACTGCTGTGCAACATAGGGCTTTGAGGCAACACTGTTCGGAAGCTCCCAGTCTATCCTACCCCTTCAGCACTGCACAGGCAGCCCCACCAGCCTGTCTCACCCAGTCATACCCATCTATCCCACAGGCCCTTGCAAACAACAGGATACTGGAGTAATTTCACTGGTTAACAAAGCCACCACTTCATATCATCTACAGCTTCCTCTAGGCAAGAGCAACACTGTGTTCATCGAGCAGATAGTAGATCAAGCTACGCAAGAAAGGTGGCAGAAGATGGCCAGAAGCCTTTATGGCAATATGGGTTATTTCTGGGAGATACTGGCAGCCTTCTGGCTAAGTCAGCAGGAATTCTCTATGGGGCATGTATCATGGGCTGGCCTCCTCACAACCCCAGGACCAAAGGGCTGGATCACGCTCGTGCAGCAAAGGCAATTTAAATCATGCATCACAAAGTACAACTGCGTGTAAATATTTGTGTAAGATAAGATCGGTGAGCAGCCTCGCAATATTTCAAAGGGCTGAGCAAGGACAAAAAAACAAATTATATATACTGCCTGAGAAAAATAAAATCAGGAAATCTAGCAGTGTGTTTATGTTAGGGTAACATTTGCTCTGGAGTGGGTTTCTGTCGATGGATGTCCTACACATGGAGCAGGCAGTGCAAATACGAGGGTAAGGCATGCAAAGAGATTTATCTGAAGATCAGACCTGAATCTCATGAGGGACTCCTAATCAAGCCATCCACCAGCCACATGACACCAAAAGGCTTTCGGGAAAGGTTGGTGGATCTGTCAAGTTGACATATGGAGGCACAGGCAGCTGGTTGCTAAGCTGTATTTTATTCAGAGCAAACACACAGTGAGCACCTCTGAGACAGAATCACAGAATCATAGAATAGTTAGGGTTGGAAAGGACCTTAAGAACATCCAGTTCCAACCCCCTGCCATGGGCAGGGACACCTCACACTAAAAACCATGCCACCCAAGGCTCTGTCCAACCTGGCCTTGAACACTGCCAGGGATGGAGCATTCACAACTTCCTTGGGTAACCCATTCCAGTGCCTCACCACCCTTACAGTAAAGAACTTCTTCCTTAGATCCAATCTAAACTTCTCCTGTTTAAGTCTGAACCCGTTACCTCTCGTTCTATCACTACAGTCTCTAATGAAGAGTCCCTCCCCAGTACCCCTACAGGCCCCCTTCAGATACTGGAAGGCTGCTATGAGGATTATCTGCTATGAGATAATCAATCTCCTCATATTCAGGAGATAAAGTTTGTCAGCTGCAGTAGCTGCAATGCTTTCTGACAAGGATACATTCCAGATTTCCTCCTTTTAAATTCATATTTTTTAATTAATACTTTTAGCCCAAGGTCAACACCATCACAAACCATCCTGAACTGGAGGTTTGCAGAAGTGCCATAAGTGCCACACCACCCTGCCACCCTCAGCAGGGTAACGCTGCTAGTGATGACCCGTGGTGCTTCAACACAAAAGTAGAATCTATTTATCAAGAAAGCAGAAAAAGGTCTGCCTATTTTACAGGCAGGAAGCAGTCAGTGCCAGTCTTTCAACTGGTTTAGCCCAGAGAATGAATAGCAACTCTCAGCTTTTCATAAAGATACTTCCATTTCCCAGGCATGAGCAAACTGCAGTATCAGATGACTACAAAAAGAACTACATCATTTTATAAAGACTTTGTATCAGCCAGTTGCATTTTGCATCACAAACCAGATTCTCAGCATCTCTTAATCACTTTACCTACCACGGTAATCTACAGCAGTCAACACAGTTTCTTCTGCCACAGCCACCTATATAGGTAGAATCGTAGAATGGCTTGAATTGGAAGAGACCTTAAAGCTCATCCACTTCCGACCTCCTGGCACAGCCGGCGACAGCTTCCACTACAGCAGGTTGCTCTAAGCCCTGTCCAACCTGGCCTTGAACACTGCCAGGGATGGCAATATGTTGAGACAAGGAGGTTATATGTGACTTTGAGAAGTTGTTTGGATTCCTGACCCCATCTTCACATTGGGAGTGAGACCACCCAACCCTTCCCTATCCCCTCGCATTGAAACCACACGTGGCCAGCACAAGGTGGTACGTAATCACAGTGCAAGCACTTGAGCTTTCTAATTATTGCCATCAGATCTGAAAACATGACTTGGGCAACGAATGAGGGAGTCAAGCATGCAACCATGTTCCAACCGCCAGACAAACAACTGCCCCCCTCATTTTGCAGCCTCACTTTTGTCCTCCAGATGCTTTGCATTTCCCCTTTCCTCTGCCAGGTGTTTTTAGCACACCAACGTTAAAAATTTCAGCATGTTCTAGGATCCCAGCCTGCTTTTAAACAAACTACCGCAGATCTGTCTTTATGGAAGATGTCTCTTGCCAAAAATACTATTTAATTTGTAAGCATTTCATGATTTTCTAAGAGTTATAAAGTATAGAATTAGGAAATAAATGGCCAACGGAAAAGATCCCTCCTGGTAGCCAAAGTGACCATATAATTGATTTTTTATGAACAGCATCTGAAGGAATGAGTCACAACCCATATGGCTATTTTGGAGTCTAGATATACATCTCCTTTTAAGCCTCTCAGAAGATTTATCCAAGTTTTCCGCATATAATCGATGGTGATTAGACAAGGATATGAATCATTACAGTTCCTGGGGCCGAGCACATGTTTGAAGGGTGAAGGATTCACACGTTCTTGCTCTATAAATACCCATCCAAGGCTGTCTAGAGCGTGAGAAACTCAGAAAGTAAAAAGGTATGGTAGAGCAAAGTGCAGACTCATTACAGAACCAAAGGCCTCCTCCCTTAGATGGGTGTAAATAGTATTAACTTAGGACATGGTTCAAACTGCAGTTGAAGTCAGATGGAAAAACTTTACCTCTAAGGCAGACTGTGTATCCTCTTTCTCCATGGCTTTACCCATTTTCTCATAGCTTGGCCCAGTCGGTGAGGAGGTTAGGTTACAGATTTGCTCACTCCACTGCGATGCTATACAAACAACACCCACACAGTTCACATGTGCACACTCTTCTCATGGACATCTGGGCTGTCCAGTGGTGCAGAAACATCCCTCCCATGGGCCCATGTTTGCACAACCACACACATGCACACCTCACACAACTTTATACACTCAGACTTCCTCCTGGGTGATGCATTTAGCTCCATTTAAGCATGCACTACCTGTCCCCTTGCCAGAGGATTCACATTCATTCCATGCCATGGAATCATGGAATCATAGAATAGTTTGGGTTGGAAAGGACCTTAAGATCATCCAGTTCCAACCCCCTGCCACGGGCAGGGACACCTC
>WYDI02031433.1:0-28202 GCA_009867235.2 Psittacus erithacus
TTCAATTTGTTGTCCATTAATCTTGGGGGGGGGGGGGGGGGGAAAGGGGGAGGGAAGTCACGCTTTTCTACTTGCTGCCCTCCATCCATAACATTACAGCAATACCCTGACCAAAGGAAGTGGTTGGTACTGGCAGTAGATAATGAGAGCAATGGCAAAATATTCGCAGCAGGTTGTAGATGTGAATGTATGTTGTCTGTGACATATGTATGTATCGCTCCTCTGTTTTTCTGTAAACATATGCAAACAGATATTCTTAATAGTAAGGAAAACCTTCACTAAGCATAACTATATTTTTATATCCTCTTTATATTATCTCTTACTGGTATGTTCAGTACACCAATTACAAAAGCAAATATACTATGCCTGCCAAAACCATTATCAGTTACCATTTGGCATACTCATTAGAAAATGAATGTCTGTATTATTTTTTTAAAAACATCATTCTTCACTTAAAGTACTACTGGTCTACCACTGACAGCTATCAAATTACCAGTTGTCAACTCATATGCAGATAGCCTACTGGGTTGTTATAATTTCAAATAAGCTTCAGTATTTTCAGTTTGAATATAAATGTTGAGTTCTAATGAGTTTTGGCTTGCAGTAAGGAAGGAGCTGACAACAGGATAAGCTTGCAGCAGGCAAGGCTGGGTTTGAGCAAAAGCTGCAATTTTGATACCTGAATAGAACTGAATCCCCTTAACTTGATTTTTTCATACCTCAAAACATTGGAATTCTGTTTCCAAACATGACCTTGATAGAGGCTAATCCTAATCCTGATTTGAGGGACTGACCAAGCATTGCTTTTTGAGGGGTAGCTTCCTAGCATGCAATAGGTCAGTTTACTGGTTCAGAAGCATAACTAGTAAGAAACTTTCTTTGCAAAGCAGCTGACATCATTACTCCAGCTGCGTTCTGATACACAAGCGCCTCCAGGTTGCTTTTGTACAGGTGTAAAAATTGTTAGACTTCCCCAATATTCCAGACACCAGAGAGAGTTCCTTTTGATATGTTATGATTTGAGTGCTCTTTCTTCTTTGTACTTTTATTTTGATTCTTCAGTCTGATGTAGTTTTCTTATGACCCATTTTGTCATGAGCTTTTACAAGATCAAGCTGCTAGCTGCTTTGGAAAGGTGTTTTATTTATTGCTGGTGTTGTTATTCACACATGTAGACAGAAGGAATAAAAGGATTAATGGCTTAAGCAAAGATTTACAGCTTCATTTTGTCGCACAGATGTTTATATAGGCATTTACACTTAGCGGAGTTTATGTTAACATACCTGTTCTGAGGTTTCTCCGGGTCTGTGTGATCTCACAAAAGAAAAAACATGTTTACTCTTTCTGTGCCGCCTTTTCCCTGTCAATTTTGTAGCTGGGGCTTAACATTTCCAAAATTTGTGTGTCTTTAAAATCTAACATTTCAGTGAGCTGGAATTTATGCATGTTGTTAGATCTTCACAAAGATGGCAATAACTATTTCAGCTTGTTGTTGCTTCTGAACAGTTAGCAATTCTGGGGTATGCACTGTCTGATCCCTCTGCAAGCTGCTCCCTGGCCTTGAGGATGAACAGCAGCAGCTTCTGCTGCAGACAGGGAGCTGGTAAGATGCTCTGCCAGCAATGCTGTGGCTTCCCCCTCCAGCCAGGAGAGCCATCTGCCAGGAAGAAACGTCCACTGAGCCTTCTGTGCACCTTGCCCTGTGAACAGGCTCTCCTCTCATTAACCCAATGGCTTATTTTGCTCCTGGCAGTGCTGCATGGGCAGGTGTACCGGTTTTGCACCCTGGAGGGGACGTGGCTGCTGAAGGAGAATTCAACCCTGCCCTGGAGGAACCTGTCTGAGTGTGAAGCCTCTGACCAGGTAAGAGTTTCCATCTCTTGTTGCTGTTGTTGTTTAGGACAAAACAGAAGAGAGAAAAAATACAGTCATTGATGCTCACGCATTCGTGTCCTGTCCTGAGTGCCTTGCTTCAATGAGCTTAATGGTAAGGGACATTATGCCTCTCCTCTTCAACAAAGGGAACATGGATAGATGAGAGCAGGTTTCAGTGTATGTGAGAGAGCCAAGAGAAGTGAACCAAGTAGTCCCAGCTACGATGCAGGGCAGGGGGCTCAACAGCAGCCCACCCACCCAGAGTGACCTAATTGCCTTTTCTTATATTCACAAGTTGTTACAGTAAAGTGAGTGTTTATTCTCTCTGTCTTGTTAGCAGCTATTAAGGTGATTAAGATGAACTGAACTGAAGGATATTTGCTTTTTACCTTTGGGCAGGGGGCTTTTTACTTGTTTGGGGTTTGTTGGGTTTTTTTGTCTTTTTACCTTAATTTGCCATGACCGATGGAATTAGTCTTGTCAGTGTTATTTTCTTGCCCTAGGGCTTTATACTCTGCAGGGAGCTGAGACAACCAGGCACCAAATGAAGGAGAGCATAGGGGTTTCCAGGGGATTTTTGTGAGCTGCTGGCATCAGCTAGCGTACTGTGCGTTCTCATGACACATGATACCATTACTGCTGTGAGCCTCCCAAGTGCGATACTTTTTCTCACATAAATTGAGTGCACTCTGTCCATCCCAGGGTACTAGGAATTAGCACACGCCTAGCCAAAAGAGTTCAAGTATATGAAATTCCCAAGTGCTGCAGGGCCTGTGCTCTCTTGAGTTCCCGTTCCTCAATGCCTCATTCTTCAGAAGTAATAAATGGCTGCAGTCTGGAAGGAGATGGGAAAAGAGATAGCTTCTAATTCCTTAAATATATTAAAATTGAATTTTTTCCTTCAATTTGCAGCCTTATTCCTTGTCCCTTCTTTGTTCTGGGGTATCCCAGCAGAGCGTGTTATCTTGGACAACTAGGCGTACGCTTTGTATTGACTTTTCCTTGTTTGCCATTATGGTTTCTTCCAGAGCTGTGTTGGGACATGCCAAGGAGAGAGATACCTCATGGAAAACACTTGGCCATTTGGCACCTGCCTCCAAGTTTTCATACACTGACCTGAATACTGAAACCCTGCATACATGTTGTCAGTCCCTGAAATGTGAACAGCTGTGTTTGGTTTTACAGCTAATATATATAAAGCCCCATAACAACCTACTTTGTTTCAAGCATCTTGTACATGAGAACAAAAGGTTGTTTTGATAAGTTAGCTGTGTGTTATTTACAATTGTTGCTAAAACAAAATCCAAAGGGTTTGTGAGTGAATCCTTATAAAATATCATCAATTTACTTTGTGTGTAATGTGGTTTTGATCTGCATAGATGCTTTAAATTGTCAGGTCTCAGTAGTTCACCTGAGCTTTGATACTTAAGACATTTTAGTTTTCATAAGGCAGCTTTTGTCTCATTCCCTTTAAATCATTAACCTAGCAAATCCCTGGGGAGCAGCCTATATGTTCACATTAAATCCTCCTGTCTGCTCAAAGTACATCTGAATAGCTGTACTTATTTCTGAAGTACAAGTATATTCCTTTGTACAGCACAGGTCTCAGGAGTCAATTGCAGAATTAGCAGCTTGAAGAAGGGAAGTGAAATGCCCTAGTCTAAATAGACTAAGATACGTGCTTAGAAGCGAACCAGAATAGAGAATATGAATGTTCCTCTCAGGCTGAGCAATAATCCTGTAGCTTTTAAAATGCTTCTCTCTAAAGATTTTGGCCAGCCTTTTCAGACAAGGGTCTCAGTGGTCATGTCTTCAACAGAGAATCTAAAGAGAGCCACAGGCCAGGACTGTCAGAGGAGTGCAAGCATCTGTGGTGCTCTGGCCCACACTGGGTTGCTCCCTCCTGGACAGTGCTGTAGTACCTGGGTCATGAGATGTTGTTGAACTGTAGTTTGTTACCAGAAGGTTGCATAGTTGAGACAGAAGAGAGACTATTTGGAGGGCAGAACATAGTTGTATGAATGTAAGGATGCTTTGCCTTAGAGTCAGTGAATGGAACCTGACTTGGTTTACCTCTAAGTATGGATGTAGTCAGAGGACCACCCTCTTTACAGCAGTAAGGAGACTTTCTTTAAGTCTGAAAACACCAATTTTACTGGTTTTACTGCAGGACTGAGTTGTGTCTGTGCTTCCTGCCATGTGTTTAAGATTTGCTTTTGTGGTAATTCATACCTCTCCAACTTGTTATGAAATAATGTCACGTTATCTATTTTCTAGCGTGGCTGTTTGTGTGAACACCTGGGAGCATCTGGGGAATTAGGATTAAATTTTTATCTCTTTAGAGCATACAGAAAGTGGAAGGCTTGATTTGGTATGTGCATTGAAACTTGAAAGTAGGAGAATGACTTCTGGTTATCATTACGAACAGTCAGAAAGCAGCTGGAAGAAAAGAACTGAAGCCCATGAGCTCTGTCTTTTCCCCCTTTCCCCCTTTTTTTTTTCTTTCTCCTTTATATGCTCTCAGGATGCACCAGAAGAACAGCTCCTGAATTTGTCCATCATATACACCATTGGATATGCTCTTTCCTTCTCTGCCCTTGTAATAGCAACTGCCATTCTTCTTGGATTCAGGTAACTGGCAAAGCTCTGAAGTGAGTGGGGAAAAGGTGTTACGTTTTTCTATATGGTAGCATCGGACTTCAACAGACTTTCTCCATTTGATTATTTTTAGCCTTCTTCTATCACCTCATTATTTCTCTATCTTATGTCACTTCTGTGTTCCTTCCTACAATCATTTCGTCTGAAAATGCAAGTAAAATTCTCAAATTTTTGCAGTGTTACTTGTGTGAATGAGTGGAACAGATGATTATATCAGTTGAAATCTTTTGTTGTGACATTTTTTATTTCAATTAAATCCCCACTGGAAGAGAAGGGAGAGGAGAACGATTCCAGCATTTCCTCATGGTGTTGCTTTGCAGATGAAGCACTAGTCTGGGGTGTGAGAGGACATTTAGGACAGAAGCTTTCATCTTGCCTTGCTTGGAATACACAGAGCATAAATTTCAGTCTGGACTATTTCCTAGCCAGTTCCTTGCTACTGTATGTCACCAGATCCCAGCATCCCTTTTACGGAATGATGAGGCTGCCTCCTAAAAAAAAAAGTACAGTTTTCCATCTCCTGGTACTCTCATTTGAAATTAAGTCAGGAACCTTCAGTGCTCTGATCCTTAAGAAACTTCCTTCCCTGACTAAAGAATTATCATTGCCAGTTAATGATTGTTTTCTCTGGTGCCAGCACTCTATTTTAGCAAGGCAATCCCACTCCTTTTCACTCTTTAAAGTGTTTATGCCCCTTATGTATTTAAAAAGATCAGTCACGCCTTTTAGTTTCTCATTTCCAAAACTAAAACGATACAAGCCTTCTAATGTTGCACCACACCTTTTAGCATTGTATTATCCCTCGTCCTTCCAGTGGAGAAGCATAGGCTAGCAGTCTCAAAGATTTAAAATTACCGCAGAAATACAGAGGTGTGCTCACCCTCTGTGAATGCCATGGGATAATTGATTTATATGCATTGTACTTGTGCAACTTTGGGACTCATTTGACAAGACACCAGATGTCTTGAAGTCTCCAAATGTCTCTCACATAAGTGCTTGCTTCTTGTTTCACCCATCAGTGATACTTCTGAGTAATTGTAACAGTCCAAATGTAAAGGTCACAGAGCACAACCATACTTTTGGAAAGAAGGAAGGATGTGAATGTGTTTTGTCAGGGAACATGGGTAAGTTTGTCACTTACTCTCCTATGATGACTTGTAGAAGAGAGGGAATTTTGGTGCCTTAACTTTTGTGGAGAGACGCTTTCACATTTTTAACTTATACTGCGAAGACAGGAATTGGAGAAGTGTACACAAGTGTGTGCTTCTGATACTGAAAATGAATTTTCAAGGATGTTAAAGGGGGTGACAGTCTTGTTCAAACTGTCACCAGTCTATTTTGTGCTTTCCTGTCGAAATTGTCTGAGGAAAAATTGGTCCTGGATCTCATGAAATGCATGAGACTTATCTCTGTGCACTGCAGTTGCTGAATTTTGATTGGAACCTCTGTTTGGTGACCTCTCCCCAGTAGCTGCACAACCTCAACAAATAGATATCAAAATCTAATTCAGTGGCACCAAAATGCTGATGTTCTCCCCTTTTGTAATAAGGAGGCCTTTTTAAGTTCCTAGACTGCAGAATAACCCTTGGTTTTAATAATGATATAACAAAAGAAACAATATATCTCTACTGTCCAATTTTGCATCCTCTGAAAGAAATGGAAGAAAAGTCCAATTTCAGTGATGGAAGCTGAATCAGGCCATAACTTTGTGACTGAAACAATTTAAATAACTTTCATTGCTTGTAGCAGAAATACTCTGTAACTACTTGCAATCTATTTTCTTCAGTTGGTTAATTTACATAAATTTTGAGTTAAAGGAAACTAAATATTAATCATACGTCAGTTTTGAAATAAGCTGTGACTTAAAAGTATTGCAAAAAGTTCTATTTGAGCTATGGAAAAATGTTCTCCTTTTTCTTCAGTGCAAAACCTATAACTTTCAGATCAAGTTCATTTTTCTACCCAAATTTTTAGGGCAATAGAAATAGACATAGTCTTTCTGGAACAATTACTATCTATCATATGTTACTTGTATCTCTTTAGTATCAGAAAAGAATTACACCTTGTGTAACTTCCTTTGAAACAAAGGATGATGTGTGCCCTTGCAGAAGAAGGGAAGAAAAATGTTTGTGGGTGAGGCTGATAAAACATTGGCAGCACCCTGCAGTTGGATGCCATTTACATGACTGCAGTTTCTTTTGCTATCCCTTAACATGCTCCTTTTTGACAAGTAGCAATGTTGTTATCTTTACAGCTGGCTGCTGAAATTCAAGATGTTTTTTTATGTGGTTGGTTTTTTTGGGTCTTTTTTTTTTTTTTTCCAATTCTGAATGCAGAAGTCAAATTTCTGTTCCTTTTATTTCTACAGAAAGTACTTACAATTCCTTCAGGGGGCAATCTGAATGCAGATTTTTCTCTTGTCAAAGTGGTAATTTACAGGTTGATGTTTTTTCATTGTGGGTTTGGGCACAGCCAGAAGCTGCACTGCATACCAGTTCCTGAGCCAAGTGCAGTGACATTGGGGTCAATTCAAACAGATTAGATTCAGCCTTATGTGAAAGTTAACTGTTTTCAGTCCTCTCAGATATTTCTTTTGAAAATTATTTTTACACTTTTTTAACTTTGAGTGTATTCAAATTTTAACTTTGAATTCCTTACACGCTGATCTTCCTTCCCCCAAACACCTAAGGCTAAAGTTTGGAATGTCTTTTCCTTGAAAGTGATTTCTTCCCAAAACCACTTTGAAATCCCTACAGCTTTTCTCAAGTTATGGGATTTCCTCTGGTACCTCCTGATTTCCAACAAAGGTTGTTGTTCCCTCCCTCAATCCTATGTGTGATGTTGCAGCTTACCATAGATAGTGGATCATGTCTGATTCTTCCTTTTTACAGACATCTGCATTGCACAAGGAATTACATTCACCTGAACCTCTTCACCTCGTTTATCCTCCGGGCTATATCAGTCTTCATTAAAGACTCAGTGGTAAAGTGGATGTACAGCACAGCCACACAAGAGCACCAATGGGAAGGACTTGTTGCCTACCAGGTAGGGGCAGACATTGGGGTAGTCCTCATGATATTGGAGTTATCGCTGCAGTGTGTCTGGATGACAGCAGATACTTTAATGTTGTAGCTGTGCCACCCTGTTCTTGCAGACAGGCATGTAGTTGATGCCATGGCATGTTTCTCTGCCTGCGGGAAGTTTGCCTATACTAGGCAGAAGAAACGTGAAGGGGTGGACTTTTGATATATATATATATATACATGTATACACATGCCTGTATCTTTTTGCCATGCTGCAGGTTCACTTCTTTCTGGCAGTGACAAGAGGGCATTCATTTCCCTAAGCCAGCACCTTTTGTGATAGGACTGTCTATCTTGTATAATGACCAAATTAGTTGGTCATTCTTGGAGGTCTTTATAATCTGTTGATGATGAGGAAATAAAAAAGGAAGTATCTGATTAAAATGCAAATTTGAAAGCATTTAGAAAAGCTTTGGAGAAACAGGCCAATTAAATACTTCTAATTGAAGGGAGAGGACATACAACCCTTGTGAATGATGAAAGCATGCCTTTCCCTGTTCAGATGTGGTATACAAAATGTACTTGAATCTTCAAAGACAGGATTTTCATTGTCTGTATAGCTCTTGTGTTTCTAGAACATGGGTACAGCATTTGCTGCAGCAATGCAGGGTGGGGGTTGTAAATGGTATGTCTTGTGATGCATACGTAGTACCCATCCTTTTCTGACACTTTGCCTAAAGCTTAAGCACTAATACCAAACAGTGAATCTTATACGATGGTGGATTTCTTCTGATCTGCAATGTATAAACTGGCAGAAAATAATATTGTCATACATATCTTAAATGGTTTGGAAATGTTCACATTGTCATTCATTCAGTGTTCACATTCAGTGTTCACATGTCAGTCATTCCCTACTTCCAAAAAAAAATAGGCTGTATGTTTTCATCAGATGTGATGGATGTATTTATTAGGTAATCAGGTTTCATAGTTATCTAAAGCCCTACTGACTACCTCTCTGTAATTTACTAGCCAAGAGAGATTTTGCACTTAAATGTGATGCACTGGGCAATATTTCAGTTCTGTTCTGTCAAAAATCTTTTGCTTTGTAAAATAGTCAGTATTATGACATCCACTGCTTGCTCTTTAGTAAATTCTCAAGTGCAGAACAATATCTGGGGGAGTGAAAAGGTTTGCTGGCTGCAGTTGATACAGAACCTTTCACTTTCAGCACAGTACACTTACAGCACTTACAGTACCTTTCATCTTTGTGTTGTGCTTTTCAAATTATAATCAATTGGTTATTGAGGGAAAATGCAGAACACGCAATTTAAAGATTTTTTTTTTTCTGTTAGGGAAGAATGTTGTTGAAAGCATCTCTTCAGTTTATAGCACCTATTACTGGCTTCTGCCCCTCTACTACTCAAACGTGGTTAATTTAGCAAGTGCTGTTTTCAGGAGCAAGAGTAAGAAAGAGAACAAGTCTTTTGGGTTAGTATGTCTTTATTCTCAGCCCCTCTTGCATTCATTTGAGCTGTACTTTCTTCCATCACAGGAATCACTTAGCTGTCGATTGGTCTTTGTGATGATGCAGTATTGTGTGGCTGCAAACTACTACTGGTTGCTGGTGGAAGGCATGTACCTGTACACTCTACTGGTTCTTTCAGTCTTTTCAGAGCAAAGGATTTTTCGGCTTTATCTCTGCGTTGGCTGGGGTAAGTTGATCTTTCCGTATGTCTGCCAGTGGCTGCATGCACCGGCAGACTGTATAATAGGAAAAATCATTGTATTTCAGTTGTACTGCTGCCCAGTTCAGTCCTGCACTCCCCATTCCCTTTGTGTTTCTGATCCCTTACTTTCTTTGAGCTGGAGGGTGCTGGGCTGGCACAGCTCTTGGATGCTTACATAGCAGAGGCTGTGGGTTCATAATGTAGGGGCTGTGCAACACTGCAGAAACTGTGCAAACCAGTGACAGGCACATCGTACTTTTCCTGCAAGGCTTCCCAATACAAAATGTGTGGGGGTGATTCCAGGTGAGTGTGGACTTCCCTGCTTCATCTCTTGAAAGTTTCCCATTGCATTCAAAGATGTAGCTACCTGTGGTGCAAAATAGCAATGACACCTTGCATCTGGTCAAGGATAACAGTAGAGAAATGCTGGCAGCATGAGCTAGGGAGGTGTAAAGGGGCTGATAAATAAGAAGCTGCTGGCAAGAGGTGTTGGGTTGATTATGTGGGAAGAACAGGTCAAGTAGTGATTGCCAGGCAAAAAAGTGGTCAGTGTGCACATGCCATAGGCATGTGTGTGCTTGAGATCAAGAACAGTGATGCCTTGAAATAAGTTGGTTCAGCCAGAGTCATCTTCAGTAGAAATGCTGAAGCTTTAATTCTTTCACTGTCCAGTTAGCCAGAAAATATGCTGCTGTTCAGGATTAATCCTGGTTTTGGAACAGTCCTTCATGTGCTTTTATTGCATTTTCTCTCTTGCTCTTCTCCCCCCCCCCTTTTTGGTGGAAATCAAGTGACTTTTGGAAAGCTGAAAGTAAATCCAATAAATACTTCAAGTACTTTCACAGTTACTAGTTTGAAGATTCAAATTGCTTTGGCTGTCCTCTCTGTATGGATTTGCCCCTTCTGAATATTGTAGCAAATTAGTTCACTGCTAAAATGCATATAAACAGCTTACTGTGAATTACCCAGTGCTACTGAACAGTGATATATGAGGAACAAAGGCTTTCCAGCATATTGATGGGAATAAATAAATGCAAGTGATAGCAGCTTTCTGCTGGATAATTTTAGTTTAAAAAGTTCTACATCTTCCATTATTGTTTTACATAGGACATACAGGAAGAACAACAGCACCTTGTATACTGGTTTAATCATATTTTATGAATAGCTGTACCCTCAATTAAAAAAAAAAAAAGGAAGGGGATAGGGGAGCTATCCTGAATCACTGACTGAGGTCATGAAAGGAAATGGAAAATTAGAGCAATATTATATCTAGCCAAATCCTGAGGGTATTGTGGTGTTTTATAAGATTTGATCTGAATCACTTCTAGTTAGAGTTTATTTCTTACAAAAGCAGACAGCAGAAACAGAAGATGGTGGTTTAGGTCTTCCTTTACCATACAAATTTTGCTACTATTGGATTTCTGGATGAGTTTGTGGAAATGAGTGGCAATGCCAGAATTTGGCATTGGATAAATGGCTTTCATCCAGGCTTCCTGGAAAAGCTCTGCTTGGCCCATTCAGTACTCATCTGTACAGTTTCTTGCTAATCTAGATGTGATTGCGTGTGAAAACCTTGCCAGTGATTCTCTATCTTCAAATGCAAAAAGATCTGGTAGTTCAGTGTTCCCAGCTTAATTACACCAGGTAACAGTTTAGTCTCTAAAAGTGAAAAGACATGAAGATTTTTTTCACTTCCTTGCTTCTTCACTGGTGTTTCCATTTTTTGGGTGCTCTGGAATCTCACCAAATACCTTTCTGGCATGTACAATGCTCAGAATATTTAATTTTTTGAGCAGCATGATAGAGAAGTCAGTAGGCTCCTGGTTTTGCTGAGAAAGTGCTGCTCTTTGAAATACTTTATCAACTGTAAAAATACAGCTGGATCCAAAAATAAATACATACTTGATTGTCAGAACTGATTTGATACCTGGACCGTTTGTTCTGTTAATGAATTGTTCTCTTAAAGGATAATTTTTAACTTGTTCATTACTCATCATTTGATGAATGTTTATGTTTTAAAATTTCATATATGCATTGTTCACAAACTTAGTGGGTGTTAGTCATTACATGTTATTCCTTCTAATCAGAAGTGAACTTTGTGTGATCATTCACAGACCGTATGGTACTGGTTTTGCTGTCTGAATAGTTTCTGCAATCTCCTGTATGATCATGTTTGCACTTGTACTTCTCTCAAATGTACATATGAACAAAACCATGTGTTTTCCTCAAGACTTTTGTCCACCTGAATGTTTGCACATACTGTTGGTCATGATGTTTCCCCTTTTATGCTTCTTTCAAGGAACAACAGGTCTCAAAAAAACCATTGAAACTAGAGCAAATTATTTCCTTGGGTTAATCCCAAGCAAAACTGTAATGTAAGGGCCAGCTTTCAAATAGGTAGAAATATCCTAATACAATTTCTCTCGAAGCTTTTGAACTGCTATATTAAATAGTGCGCTTTTTTATTATTTTTTTATTTTTTTTTAGTGGGGGAAAAAGTCCATGTAATTTTGTAAATAAAAATACTTCTCCCATTTTAACATGATTATTTCATCTCAATACAAAACATAGAGAGCATAAACCCACTTTTCAAATAGAAACATGTAAAAGATCATCTTAGTGGCCTTCCTCTGGACTCTGTTCAACAGGTCCTGTGTGCTTGTGTTTGGGGCCCCAGAGCTGAACACAGTACTCCAGGTGGGGTCTCATGAGAACAGATTGGAGTAGAGAGGGAGAATCACCTCTTTCAACCTGCTGGCCATGCTTCTTTTGAGGCAGCCCTGGATACAGTTGGCTTTCTACACTGAGAGGGCACACTGCTGGTTCATGTTGAGCTTCTCATCAAACAACACACCTGAGTCCTTCTCTTCAGGGATGTTTTCAGTCCAGTTCCCATGTAGCTTGTCTTTGTGCTTGGGATTGCCCCAAACCAGGTGCAGAACCTTGCACTTGGCCTTACTGAACTTCATGAGTGTCATCAGCAAACTTACTGAGGGTGCACTTCATCCAGTACCCGTGTCACCAGCAAAGATGTTGACAAGCACCAGTACCAGTGAGGAACACAGCTCATCACTGGTCTCCACTTGGACATCAAGTTGTTTACTACAACTCTCTAGCCAATTCCTCATCCATGGAGAGTCTTATCTGTCAAATCCATCTCTTTCCATTTTAGATACAATGTTGTGCAGGACAGTAGCAAATGCTTTGTACACTTCCAGGTAGATGACATCAATTGCTCTTCCCTTATCTACCAATGTTGTAACCTTGTAGTAGAAGGCTGTCAAATTGTTTAGACATGATTTGTCTTTAGTGAAGCCATGTTGGCTGTCAGTAATCACTTTCTTATTTTCCATATGCTTTAGTGTAGTTTCCAGGAGGATTTGCTCCATGATCTTGCTGGGCACAGAGGTGGGACTGACTGGCCTGTAATTCCGAGTGTCTTACTTTTTTCCCTTTTTTAAAAAAAAGGCTGCATCTCATAATAGACTTGTGTGCCTTCAGTTCCGTAGTCTCAAATTTGATCTCCTCCAGTGGGTGGTTCATCGTTCTCCTAGTCCCTACCTTTGCCTTCTGTGATTTCAGTGGTGTGTCTGGAGCAATTGCTGGTGAAAACTGAGGGGGCGAAAAAAAGCCAACAGTATCTCAGCCTTCTCCATATCCTGGGAAAACCAGTCTCCTGTTTCCTTCTGGGGAGGGCCTTATACTTTTGGTCTTCCTGGTCTGGGTGTCCTGTAGCAGACCCCCAATGTTATGTTGCCTGTCCTACCCTCCCTTTAATCTTGACCTATAAACTCTTGGTCAGCTCCTCATCCATCCCTAGGTGGAGCTCCATGTGCTCCAACTGGTTGTTGATACAGAGGGCAACACCTTGCCTTTATCTCTCCTGCCTGTTTTTCCTGAAGAGCCTGTATCCTTCCATTACAACACTCCAGTCATAGGAGCCATCCTACCATGTGTCTGTGATGTCAATAAGATAGTAGCCCTGCAGGTATGTGAACATCTGTGGCTCCTTTGTTCCCTATGCTACATGTGTTTGTTTGGAGGTCTTTAAGTTGGGCACCCGATGAAGCAAACTTAGGCTGGAGGAGCTAGAATTCTTTTTTGCTGCTCTTCAGATGCTCTCCTGCTGACCTGTGATTTCTGTCTAGACTCTGGGCATCTCTTGCTGGCACTGGCATCAAACTGGTAGGAGTGGGATGGATCGAGGTCCTCCTTCTCTAATACCTTTAGTTTAAAGCCTTTTCACCAACTTGGCAAGCCTATGACCAAAGATGATTTTCTCTTCTCTAGCAGATGGACCTTATCAGCCCCAAGTAGGCTAGTTGTTCCAGGGTACTGTACTCAATCTGTGTTTCTTAGGAACAGTTAACAGACAGTGAAGAATATAAGGAAAACTTAATAAATATTTCCCAAGTATATTTTTCCTGTATGATAATGTCAGGACAGTTCTTAATGTTATTAGTATTCCATTTAATATCAATTTGTATGAGTAATTATTCTTTGTTGTCGAAGTGTTTTATAAGGGGAAAAATCTGTTTATCTTGTGTTATTGTACTTTGCAAAAACTAGAGAAGTTATAAAATCTTGATAGACGTAAGGGAAGTAACGTAGTTTTACAAAATGGGAGTAATTTTTATTGATATCATGTGTATTGATAGGATTTCATAAACCTTCCTGATTACTTGCAAGGTATGCCTGTAATGGCTGCTTCCTTGCTGAGTTTTCATGCCGTACTAGGCTTTGAGATGGCACTGTTAAATATTTCCTATTTCATTTAATATGGAAAATGTCTTGCTTATGTCTTCTTTTTCTTTGTAAAAGCATGCATTTGTTTTAAACCTGAGTTCCATATCTTACTGCAAAAACAATGGGTTTATGCCATTTTCAAAGCTGATAGGAAAAAGTAGCAGAGACAGTTACAGCATCAAACCCCCAAATTCCTAATAGGCTAATGGCTGAACAGGTAAATAAGTTGTTCCCTTCAGTCTGGACGCCAGCACAGCAGCATCTAAACGGGATGCTGGTTCAGATAGTCATTATCACTTGCAGAAAAAGAATCTGTTGCTATACATTACTGGTACCTGGTCTTCCTGTGGCATAAGAGAAATATTTGCCCGTGGATCTCTCCTTCTAAGGAGAACAAAACATTTGCAGAAGAGAGGAGGTGAAGAAAACAACATAACTATGGATATCAAGATGATTACATTTTGTTTTGCTTGTTTCTGAGCATGTACAGACTGTTCTTAATCAGGATGTCCAGGACACCAATACGTCATGTCTGAGCCCGAATGAAGAGTTGCTGAGCTTGACATTGAATTCAACTAGCCGTGTCAGTGGTCTCTAAAGAAGAGTAGTTTGTACTGTAATACTGCTGAATCAGCAGCATTTATTTGGGGAAAAGGACCTGTTCACATTGAAGTGGGGAGGAGAGGGAAATGGAGAAACAACAGCAGTATCCCACAGTGACTGTGCAACTTGCAATACCCAGGCAGGAAGAATTGACAGGAGACAATTTTCAGCATGAAAGGCTAAGAAGAAATTGGTAATAAAAAGCTAAATGTTGTCTGAACTTCTGTGGCAATTTTACACCCAGCTGCACTTGCAGCAGGGAAACTGCCATTAAAACTAAATAATCCCCTTCCTTTCAAACCTTGCAATCCAAATTTTGTGTAAGGAAGGATACTTTGAGGGAATGAAGCCATTAAAGGCAGGAAGTCTAGCTAGGGTGTCAAAATCTACATCCTGATTGCAAGGAAGATCTGACTAGAACAGAACCAGTAAAAAAACATCCCTCTGAAGCCCAGTATGAGCTTAGTGTAGCAACAGGATGCATTCATTGTGCAGACCACTTCTTTTCTGTTTTCAAATGAAAACTGTTTCAGGTGAGGATGTGAAAATAGGGATTCTGTCCTGACTGATCTTGGTAGGAAATGCTTGTCAGGAGTTTCTCTTAATTCTTTTTGTCTTTTTTAATACTTTTTGCTTTTGGATTACTCTTCTCATGCTTTTCCTTTCTTAGAAAGAAAAACATCTCATCTTCTCACATTTTTAATGCTCTTACTCTTTCTACATCTAGTCATATTTTTTATCACTTCTTTCAGCTTCTTACCACGTATTTCTTGCATTTGTACATCAAGCAGTTAATTGAGTCAGACAATCCTGAAGAGTTTCTGAGAGATGAGAGGATTGGAGTTCTGCTGGCAGCAGTAATGTCCTTCTGGTTTTTGTGACTGATTTTTTTGGAGGTTGAACTTCTCAGAACATGGAAACCAGTCAGGTTACATCTCAAATATGAGCTTATACACCAACTCATCAGTCTGCAATGCTGTATTCAAAATATGTCCTTATTTAATGGTCTCGACAGGATGGCAGTGCTGTTGTCCTGCAGAGATAAATTCATTAATCAGTATGCGAGGATGAGTGGAGCCTTTCTTGCTCCTTATACATCTTTCTTCCCTGAAACTGCCTTTACGTAAAATGTGGTATCATGCAAAGCTATAAATACCATGCCTGTAAGAATGGAAACTTGCTTAGACCTTGAGGTAGGGGAAAGAAGATGGCATAGAATAGCACCATCTGGTGACGCCTTTCATAGTAACTGCTATTTAGTGGACTCCAGAACAAGCTTCGTCTTTTCTGTTCTGTTACCAAAATACCTCAGACCTGTTAAACGAAAAGACTGGTTTCTATGTACTGTTCTGAGGACATGGGCTGCTTGCATTAACAGCTCCATGAATTGCTTTCAACTCTGCTCATAAGGGACAGAGGAGCATTGTGGAAATACCAGCCAAACAGTGGCTCCTGTGCATAATTTCTCACAGCTTTTTTCTCTTGCCTGCCCCATTCTATTATCATTCTGGATAATGCCAGTTTTAAAACTTTCTCTTTTTTCTTAATATTGAGACACCTGGACAGGTGTAGATTATATAAGGTAGAGTGAAAATGAGTAGTTCGTGCTGCTTACTTATGCAGTTCAGATGGTGATTTGGCAGTTCCATTACTTTCCCATCATCTGTAATATGTATTATTATCACAGCCTATAATTCAGATGCCCTGTCATTTGAAGTTGAACTTTATTACCTGAGCTGTCGGCATGCTTATTTCCTAGTACACTTGATAGATTTCATAATCACCATGTAGTGCTCAAAGTTTTTTACTCAGTTGTCAGCCTGCAAGAATTAACATGGTAGAGGCTATTATGAGCAGGCTGTTGGAGTTTCTGGAATCCTCAGGAATGATGGAGTACAGATGAAAGTAAATGTTGCTATTTCCAGAATTCAGAGACCTTTTTGTGTTCAGAAAGATCAATCTCAGAGTTTTCCGTATGACAAAAAGCAAAACCAGAAAGAGTTCAGACTGTATCTTAAATAAATGTATCCCATAAATGGGCACAGTTTTTTCTCAAATGTCTGATACTCTTTGAATAGCAGCAGCAAATGCTGCATGTTGGGAGCCAAGGATTCTGTCTGAATTGATAGCCTGAGATGATAGTCATCTGTAGAATTTATTCAAGGAGCTGTATGCAGTTTGCTTTCTCTGCCTGCTCAAGCCAGCCAAATTTCTCTCAACTGAGTGAATTAACCAGAATAATATTTGCATTTGTGCCAGTTAATGCAGGTTAATCAGGTACTGAGATTGTAAACTAATCTGCTGAGAGCCTCAGTGATCCTTGCAAACTACAGGTATTGCAGAGATGCTGCAGACTTTCTCTATTGATATTGTGAATGACTTCTACAGACTTGAGGTGGGATAGGGGATGTTCTTGGGGCAGTCTTCTCTTTAGATCTTGACTAGGACTTTAGAAAATTTGATATATTCTTATCTGATGAGAGAGTGTCCCTTGCAGTTTTCAGAGACACCCATTTCTTAGGACAAGGCTTTGTGAATTTGATAGCTCTCAGATGGTGTCCATGTGGAATTTGCACTGATGTTCAAAGCTTATAAGTATGCATTGCACTGTTAAGTCTTGGTGTCTCAGATTAAAATGTGCATGGCTAGCATGGAAAATAATGTGACTGATGGTGATACAATACCAGGGCACCAGGGGCCTGCATCACATGTAGGAGTGGGTAGAGGGTGTTGAACAAGTTTTCTTGTACATGTTGCCTATTAATTTGTATAACATTTGCATAGCAGGAGGCTAATGCAGTTCAATAACACCAGCCTCTCTCTATCTAGGCTCTTGTGAAATATAATGTTAATAATAGATTTTCAATTCAAATGTCAAGTTTGATTAAATATGGAGATATATCTGATATATCCAGAAGATGGAGATAACCACAAATTGTTATCATTATCACTTGATGTATAAGTTTCCTCCACTGACATACAGCCTTTGTGCTCTCAGCATTTGTGTCTTACCCTTTAAGTTTTATATTAATATGTCTTAATTCTCAGCAAAGTCAAGAAAGGAATAATTCAAACTATAATTAGTTGCTGTGAATCAAAGGCTCATTTGTGTTTGGAAATGATTTGCATTGAGCCTGTTCTTAATTTCTTATGTCACTATCAAAGAAGCATGGAGTTCTCAGTAACTTTGCTCTCAAAACATTGTGTATTGTCAGTATCAGGTACATCTATGTAAAACATTCGACCACTTGCCTAATAATATCTACTCAATTCATTATCTTTACTGTTATTCTAATAATTGGTATTTTTCTCTTGATGCTGTTTATTTTTCTTTATTTTTCTTTTTTTTTTTTTTTTATTAAGGAGAATACTTTATCTTTCATATCTGTAGTATTTAGTTGCTCTGATAGTAGGGAAAGAATACAGTACAGAAGAGAAGGTTTTTCCACTACAGATACTGCTTTGTAGATATTCAGACAGCAGGAGATCAGCAGTTTCCCTGTGGCTTCTGCTGTTAGGAAGTGTGTATTTGCCCTGTGCAGTGCTTACTGCTACACACTGATGTTCTTAAGAATGTAAAGCCATTTACATTAAATTTTGCCCTTCCTATCCAATGTACATATATCATCAGGCACTATTCAAGGAGGTACATGGAGGAATTAGACTGGCTTGATCCATCCTTAGGGAGAAATTCCTCATTGTGCTTGTTGAGTCTCAACCTGCTCTCCTTACCTGTGGGCTTTTTTGGCATTCCCTATATTATTAGTTGGTAGATGCACTTTAGAATTATTTTTCAAGACCTAGGCATTTCATAAATGAAAGAAATTATTTTGAGAGAGAGCCTTTGATGTTGTAAAGCAAGTAATGACTGCCAGCTTATTTGGCTTTTCTCCCCTTTACACCCCAGATAAACTGACCAACTGTAGTACGTGCACTGTCAGAAAAGCATTAGGACCAAGTCTCTTCTCAAGACCAGATGCACCTACTGTCTTTGCTGCAGCCATTCAAGTCCATGCCAGTACTGCAGCCCAAACTTGAGTCTTCTCTGCAGGGGAGGCCTGAACACACATGCTATGTGTTGTGTGCCCGCGCTCCCCTTTGCCATCAGGGGTACATGGGGCTGAGTGTGTTCCAGCCCCAATGCCAAGAAATGGCCTGAGCTTAGCGCTTAACCACAAGCAGAAATGTGGATGCAAAGGTTTGGGTCCTGGAGCACACCACACTCCTCTCTAGCATGAATATAGAGGCTAGCAGAGATCTAGAAATTCTGTTTCCTTGGTCTCTCTGTGAAACTCTGTGAAACAGAAAAGCTGGTATATGCTGAGTATGAGGGTGATTGTCTCTTAGTCATTTTTCATGCCTGTTAGGAGTTAGATGGGGGCCCAGGCAAAATGAGTTACGTGTGTTAGTTACTTGCAAGTTAGATTCCTCCTCTCACCATTGACAGCCATCAATGGGTAGGAGCTGCAATCCTGCCACCAGTTAATCATGTTGCTCATTATTGTGGGGGGTAGAGGGAGGTTGTTCTCCTCTGTGCTTTTACCTGTCTCTTAATAGCAGTGTCAACCTTGTCTTCTCTTTTCCCAGGTGTGCCAATGCTGTTTGTTATCCTCTGGGGAACTGTCAAGTACCTTTATGAAGATGAGGGGTTGGTTTAGTTCTGATTTTTCTAGCTGTCTCATTTGTGCTGTACGCGTGCATCAGCAGGTCATTGTTTGCTTTCTGTTCGGTGTGGTTTGCTTTGGCAATGTGCTGAAACCTCACATAATTGCTTCTGTTTTGTCTGAAGGTCTTGCATAACATTTCAGAAAGGAGCATATGTTTGTTTCTGATCAGAATTTTCTGCATGTCTGAATGAATCTATCCTTTTGCAGGTCAAGAAAAGGTATGTTTTGTTTTTCTGTATTTACAATATCAACAGTAGAAGTCATTGTACCCAACCAAGACCACTTCTGATACTGTGCCTTTGGCAGTAGCCTTTACAGTTATGCTTCAGAGGAAGGCAAAAACCTCCTACAGGATTCTGCTTGCAATTTATAGTGGTTAGCTTATGCCTAGCAGCAGAGATATGATTGCTTGTTCTTGTTTAAGCTTCCATTATTTAGATCTTCTTAAAATAAAGGCACATTCTCTGTCTGCTTATGTTAATCTTGCTAAAGTCAACTATACCACGCACATGACTGCTGCAAAACACAAAATACTTTTCATCCATAGTGGCTAATCTGAAAGTTTGCCTTTATAAATGCTTTATGTACCAAATAGCATTGTAGTGTGTTGCAGTTTAAAAAACAAGCAAAAAACCCAAATAACCAACAAAAAAAAAAAAAAACCACCAAACAAAACAACAACAATAATAAACCCAAAAGGGAGAAAAGTGGCTTTCTCTTCTCAGTGATTGTGACTGCCCGGAAATATTTGGGTAGCTTTCTTTGTAATGAAATAAATAACTTTATGCTATTTCCTTTTTATTTTAAATGTACTATTTATTGGGTCTTTTTCTTACTCTGTTTCCAAACAACCCAGCCAGCACTTTTGTAGAGGGTCATTTTTATTTTCTTTTTTTTGGGTAAGGTGTGGGGTGGGTCCTTTTATCCTTCCTCTCTCAATGCAATCGTTGTGGGAGACATGCTGCAATGTGAAAATTCAGAGCCAGCTCCAGACTGTTTTCTGTTGTCTGTGAGTATTAAGAACTGTCTTTTTTTCAGTGCCTTTCATAATACTGAACCAGTTAAGTCAAAACTGTGTTTTCCTTGCTTAGGCAATGGTAGGCTTTTCTGATTTTCCTTTCCAAGGTTGACTTGATAATACTCTGTAGCAAGATTGTGGCCCTGCTGATGTAGTGCAAGTTTTGTTGAAACTATCAGGATAGGTATAGAGAACATGCAGCCTCTGAACAGGCGATGTTCCATGGTCGTATCTTCCCACTGATGTAGAAAATGTATTCAAAGCACTCATGCTGTGCCTCCTACATTATGTGGTGCTCAGATCTGATTTATGTTTTCTATTAAGGAAAACTGTCACTCACTGCCTTCAGCGGACCTTAAAAGGGGCAATTTTGTACCTTATTGAATTTTCTAAATCTTGTATAAATATTTGTAAAATACAGCAATAAATAACCACATGCAGCAGCCTCTCTGAAAGGCAAGATTTCTGTGCCTTGGGCAGGCATTTGCTGGAGCAGCCAGGGATATCTTTCATGCTGTTTGCCATACTGCTGTCACCAGGGATGTGCAGCAGGCTGTAAATTTCATTTGTGACTTACCTAGTTCCCTCGCTGTGAGGAATAACTGGAAGTAAACGTGGTCAGGACTGGGAATCTGAGGCAGTCCTGTGAACGTAGCCATTTGAATGAAGGATTGAAGCCTGCAAGACTTACTGGCAGGCTGGTTCCTTCTTTTCTTACCTGTATGTGCAAGTGTAACCTCCTTTAGAAAGTAGTTGGTGTGTTAAAAAGCTGTTGAAAAAGACTTTGTCTCCATTGAAGGTAAAATGAAAGGCAAGCTGTGCTTCTTAGTTATTGGGCTGTGCCTAAAGAACTGATAGTTACACATCTTTATTTCTATCTGCAATTAATTATGGGAGCAAGAGAGCCTTTTTAAAAAATTCAGCCATTCAGCTGTAACTTTTCAAGGTAAAAATTCAGTGGTTTCATTTTTAGAAAAAGAATACCAGGTTGGTAAGCAAAGGCATTTATTTCACTGGACCAATTCTCCATTCACAGCTCTGAGGCTATTAGTTACCAAGCATCTTTTGAGTGGTGCTGAGCAAACTGCAGGGTTAGATCTCAAACACAATAGATGTTTATGAATTTATCAGTGTGGCAATCCCAGAAAGCACAAATGAACAAGAAATCATGTACAGATCTATCAGTTTCATTTTCTGGACACTTTCATAGCCATGGCACTTTAATTGGGCTGTAATAGCATTTTTATTGTGTTTATTTATGTAAATATAAAAGTAGCTAAAACTGCTCTGTGCCACAGGAAGCAAATTAATACACACAGAAATGTAGCAGAGTTAATGTAAAGAATCATTTCTCAGCCTCCGTCATTATCGGGAAATGTTAAAATTGCCTCCGCTTCCACTGCAGCTAGTGAGAAAATTAGAACTTCACTTCCAGCCATGCCTATTACGCTGCCTGTCTTGAGGGGTTCAAATAAAATTAATTAAAAGGCTCCATGAAGCTGGCTCCCAGTCACGTGTGCCAATTAAGAAGGTCTTCTGTTACTCAGATTCCAGTTCAGGTATGCTGACTGTACACAGTATGTACACCTTTTTTCTCCAGTATTTAAAATACAATTGAGCTGTAGGTTGTGGAGTTACTGTTTGCAATAATATGTTTGTTACATGCATTAAACTGAAAGTAAAAGGAAAATTAAATCATGAGCCCTTCTTAGCCTTGCAGTGCTTGCCAGGGAATATGGGATTGCCATCACCAAGTTGCTTCTGTTTCCTCTCTAGAATGTGAGCAGCATGGATCACTACCATGTGCAGCATGGTTTGCTAGTTTCTTTCAAATTGACTGTCCCATTATAAAACTGGGGAAGGTCTGCTCTCCACAAACATCATCCAAGCTGAAGTTTCATAGTCCCGTTAAGAAACCCTAAGGAAAATTGAGCATATTTATGTTTTGGAAGATGAGATTTGGAGATGAAGAGAAGCTTGTTTTGTGAAGGAGCTTATGTTTTCTGTAGTACTGCTGCATACTCTTATGTTTTACAGACTGTGTAGCTCAGAAACCTGCCAGCTTTACTGATGACTTGCTTTTTGAGTAATACTGACCAATATGGCAAGAGGCTAACAAAGTTATTTCATAAAAATATTAAGAATGCTGTCACTGCAGCAGCAAGTGGAATGGCATGTGAACGCTGCCCCAACACTAGACCCATCATACAATCAGGGACAGGCTGTGGCCAAGGAGGGACCTTAAAGAACTAGATGTATAAACCCCCAGTGTGAAGTTCACTTTGAACCAGTGATCCCAACCTGTGGCTTTCAGGCATTACTTTTCTTGTGATTGTTCTCCAGTATTGCTCAACAACGCAAGAATCTAAAAAGCTGAAATGAGACTTACAGGGAGAATGAAGCATGCAGCATGTTAGTTACTTGGCAGAGGGCTCAGCTGGCCAACAAAAGTTCAGAACTATTGTTCCATTCTTTGATTTTACTTGCTTATAACATTTAAAACTCCATTTGGGCCTGAAACCTGTAGATATACTCTGAAGGAACTGGAGTATGCTGCCTTAATTGCCTTCTCCTGATTGAAATTAGTAGGTCCTTTTTGAAAATAAGGACAAATAAAATAGATGACTGATCTAAGTACTGATATAAGAAAAGTGATGGTATGGGATAATGTAATAACAAACAGTTAAATAAGATGTCCTGGCAGTGGAGACTGAAAAGTAGTAAAAGATAATGCTGAAAGAAGAGAATAGGAACCACGCAGGAAAGGTCTGACTGAAACAGGTTCCCCCATTTCAGGTTCCTTTCAGCTACATGACAAATCTGACCTTGATTTTAATGGAGTAAATCTTCACAATTAATGGATGATAATTCATAGCCATTAGTGGACAAGAAGCCCTGTGAGTAGTATCCAGCTGGATTATGATAGCTTCAGTAGTACAAAGCATTCACTGCTTCTTAGAAGCAACTGCATCTGTTTCCATGTCAGCATGATACGCTTTTCTGGTATCTAGTCCTCAGTATTGTTCTCTATCTGCCTTGCTGTGACAGAATGAAAAGTGGGAGATTTTAGCAATGTACTGAAACCTCTTCCTCCTGTCTCCTTTTTTTTTTTGACACCTTCCTAGGTGCTGGACCAGAAACTATAACATGAATTACTGGTTGATCATCAGGCTGCCCATTCTCATCGCCATTGGGGTGAGTATGGGGCACATGCAGCAAGCTGGCAGATTTCCATGAGAAAAGAGCACAAAGAGCAGATGTGTACATGGCTGTTACGCATGTCCAAAGGCTAATAATCTCTGAGGATATTCACATTTTAATTCATAAATGTGATTTTATGAAACCAAACTGGTTTTTGTCACTGGAATTCCCAACTAGTGTTTTGTTTGTTTAATTTGGCCACACACTGTTGTGTTGTGGCAGCACATGATAACAAAACATCATGCTGCAGCAATCCAGTTAACTCCCCTGTGTACAGGAAGCTATGGCAGGTAATTTAGGGAAGAAGAAGGTAACATTCCAGGTACGGGGCTACAGAAGAGCAACAAATTGTGGCATTATGGAGAAATGCCACATTCTGCAGCCACAATACTGTGTCAGTCTCAGACCTTCAGACAAGGCAATGGGACAGCGACACCTTTACTGTGTCTTACTCCCCAGAGATTTAGGTGAGATCCCCTGCTTTGCTTAGTGAACTGCCTATAATTTCAAAGGTAAATTGTGCGTTTGCAGAGGGTATTTTCAGAGCATAATACCTTAGCAAGGAGTTGAGTTCTGTGGCAAGTTCTGCAGCTGCAGGATAGTAGGATACACAGGGACCTACACATGCATCCACAAACCAGCTTTTTTGAACATGTGTTTCTTGATGTTGATATAAATCCTTTCATTTCTTCAGGTAAATTTCCTGATCTTTATCAGAGTGATATGCATCATTATCTCCAAACTACAGGCTAATTTGATGTGCAAAACTGACATAAAATGCAGGTATGTCAAATATTGGTCTGACATTTTTTTGTGCCCATCAAAATGGAAGACAAATGGTAGACAAAGAGGTACATGAAAGGAGTGAATTGTCAGAAGTGGTTAAAGATCAAAGCTCTTGAGTAATGCACAGGTGTGGTGTCACATGTTTGTATGGCTGCAGGGACAGTCAGTCCCCAGAAAAGCCTGCTGGTGAAGCCAGGGCAGGTGTTCTAAACAGAAGCCGTGATTGCCAAGTTTGTCACTTGAGTCTTCCATAATACTGGGTGAATATTTATTACGCAGATTTTTTTTTTATATACTTGCAGTATATGCAAATACTGAATGTGAATATCTTTGGATGTGTCCAGAGAAGGGCAACAAAGCTTGTGAAAGGGCTGGCAGGAGTGTCCTGTGGGAGTGGCTGAGGACTTTGGGATTGCCTAGTTTGGAGAAAATGAGGCTGAGAGAAGACCTCATTGTCCTATACAGCTTCCTGAGGAGGGCAAGTGGAGAGGGAGGTGCTAACTTCTTCTCACAGGTTTCAGTGATAGGCACTGTGGGAATGGCTCAAAACTCTGTCAGGGGAGGTTTAAACTGGACATTTGGAAGCTTTTTTTTACCATGTAGGTGGTCAGACACTGGAACAGTCTTCTTCAAGACTGGGTCAGTGCCCCAAGCCTGTCAGGGTTCAAAGAGGCATATGGACAATAGTCTTAATGGCATGCTTTAACTTTTTGTCAGCCTTGAATCACTCAGGCAGTTGGACTAGATGATTGTTGTTGGTCCCTTCCAAATGAAACAATGTATTCTATCCTATTCTAATTTGAAAAAACTAATATGAGTGTTATATTATTATTATTGTTTTATAGAAATTGAGGCTTTCTCTTCAATGAAGAGCATGATGGGTAATTTTGAGTGTTACTCCTTGTTCTTCTTGCCAGTTGTTATCGGGACAAACTTTCAATCTTGAATGCATAGAATGTTTCAAGAGAGGTGTCAGGGTTATCAGAGAAATGGTCTATTTCTATTTTGTAGGCTTCACCCTGTTAGTCTGTATTCTTCCTGGTTTTTAATCACCTTGCTGAGATTCATGGTCACATCCTTCATTTCTGCATTTCAGAGAATACCTTTGTATTGCAGTCTGAAAAATAATGTAGGAATAACTAGTTAGCTATTGAATTAACCAGTTTGGAGCTACATGCTGTGGTTGCTGGACTTTACTGCTGGTTGACTTAAAGTTGGGTATTTCAATGCTGCAGTCTCCTAAGCTGGACGTTGCGTGTATTTTAGTGCGTTCTCATCAAAGAATAGAGTTGCCTTTGTATGTTACCTACCTTCTTTACCTCATGTGAAATTTTGGAAATCCTAATGCACTTTAGAGCTTAAAGCAGAGTAAAGGGCACATGCCTATTCTTTGGGGTTTTTTTTACTTACGTGATCTTTATATGCCAGGGTAAAATTTGCAGTGGTGGAAGGGGGGAATTTTCCAGTTCTGATGGCCTGAAACCATTTACAAGTCTGACTGTAAATGTACAGGGAGGGCTTTCTTCCGTGCCCTCTTGACTTCTACAGGCAGCAGGAAGGTCTGATGCAAGTAAGCCATTTCTCAGAGGTGCATGTTCATTGATTTCTTCATGTTGCATGTTCAAAAATCTTTATTAGAAAGGATTTACCAAGCACAGAGCCTTCTTCACTGATGAAGACTATAGTCTTGGTGATCTGTCCAGAGAATGGTGGTTATAGCCAGAAGCTTTGGAGAAAGTCACTTGTAAGCTTCTGACAATAACAAGACCAGTAGTCAGAGATTCCTGTATCAGAATTCCCCTTCCCCTCCTTTTATGCTCAGAAACACTGGAAAAGATTTTTGGTGGAGGCAAGACAGAACTGCTATGCTCAAATGTGTTATTTTAAGCAAGGACAAGTCTAGGTGCCCTAGTAAGACACTAAGATAAGCTAAGATACGTTTATGTATAGAAAGGAGAAACAAGTTCTGCTCTTGGGCTAGTCTTTCCTTCACCTCTCTCCTGTTGCCCATTCATTTGACAAAGAAAGAGTGCTCACTGTTCAGTATGGTAGCAAATCCCTTTTCCCTATAGAAGGGCAAGAATTGTAAAGGAACTTCTTGCCTTGTTCAGGGAAAAGATTTTCTTTTGGGAGGTCTTAATTGTCCAGGAAGTCTTTTCATAGATTTTGCATGGCTTCCCGTTTAAGGCAGAGCTCTCCAAGTATCCCATCTAGGGTAAATGGCATTCATTAAATAAGGCAGGGGTTTGCTGTGCACCTGCACAACTTTTTCTACTCAGGCAGTGTCTCCAGAACCAATTCAGCATCGATCTCCTGCTTTTACCTCTATCTCAGGCAGGTGGTGGTGAACCAGAGCCTCCATCACAGGAGCTGCTGGTAAGCTGCTCATTTAAAATAGTGCACTATCCCAAATGCAGTGATTTGTCTAGCTCTGCTATAGATCTGCATTTCTGCTTACCTGTATGTGTAAGCTGCTGAATTTCAATAGTTGCTTCGACTCACCATCCTTTAGTCCTTGTGTATCAAAGACATTGGCAAGCCAGTGGGTGGAATAAAAGGAGGTGATGTGGCAGCAGTGAAAAGTGGGCATTTGGCTATAAAGACACCAGAAGCCAGTGGTGCCCCTGCCTCTCTTGTACCAAAGCCTGTGGCTATGAAAATAGACCTAGACTCACACCACCCAGAGGAGTGCTCAAAATCGCACATCTCTTCTCTGTCTGATCAGTCTCAGCCTTACACCTGGTATGTAGTAACCCCATGCAGCAGTACAAAATGGGCACTGACTAAGGAGAAAGCAACTTTACAGAAGACTCAGGGATGTTTTCATTATCCTTTTGGGTGGCCAGCATGTATGTCTATCAAAAGATTGTTAAGGACCATTCTTGTGAATGTTTTCCCATGGTTGTATCCCTGAGCATTGCATTTCTCAGGTGAGAAATGTTTTATTTCAGATTGGTTTGTCATTTTTCCTTTCCTAGCTGTGTCTTTGGACTAGCCATTTAAATCATGGAGTTATCACTCACTTTAAGACAGTTTAACTGCTTTTACAAAGTGTTCTGCAGTTACGGTTAGTTACAGCATTCTAAAGATTTAGCACACCACAGAGGTGGGAAGGAATAGCAAGTACTCCTCCCTTTGCCAAGATATTTTTTAAAATTGTCCAATTATTAATAGATTATATCTTTCAGGCCATCAATAAGGTAGGTTTTGTCACCTTTCCTGCTTACAAATTGGGAAAAAGATACACAAGAAGACATCTCAAGTACAAAAAAGCACACGGCCTCCTGCGTTTGAAAGATTTTCCAGGCACAGCTACAGGTTGGGCAGAGAAGAGATTCAGAGCAGCCCTGTGGAGAAGGACTTGGGGGTGTTGGTTGATGAGAAACTTAACATGAGCTGGCAGTGTGTGTTTGCAGCCCAGAAAGCCAACCATATCCTGGGCTGCATCAAAAGGAGCATGACCAGCAGGTCTAAGGAGGTGATCCTGCCCTTCTACTCTGCCCTCATGAGACCTCACTTGGGAGTACTGTGTGCAGTTCTGGTGTCCTCAGCATAAAAAGGGCATGGAACTGTTGGAACAGGTCCAGA
Source organism: Psittacus erithacus (assembly GCA_009867235.2). NCBI lineage: Eukaryota > Metazoa > Chordata > Aves > Psittaciformes > Psittacidae > Psittacus > Psittacus erithacus. The sequence goes on from WYDI02031433.1 coordinate 27,893, forward strand.
AGAGGGCCACAAGGATGATCAGGGGGCTGGAGCACCTCCTGTATGAAGACAGGCTGAGAGAGTTGGGGCTGTTCAGCCTGGAGGAGGCTGCTTGGAGACCTTAGAGCAGCCTTCCACTATCTGAAGGGGGTCCATAAGGACGTGGGGGATAGACTCTTCATTAGGGGCTGTAGTTATAGGACAAGGGGTAATGGGTTCAAACTTAAACAGGGGAAGTTTAGATTGGATATAGAGAGAAAGTTCTTTACTGTGAGGGTAGTGAGGCACTGGAATGGGTTGCCCAGGGAAGTTGTGAATGCTCCATCCCTGG
>WYDI02031434.1:0-19543 GCA_009867235.2 Psittacus erithacus
TCGAAGAGCTGAAACATTGCCTAGGTTTACAAATTCTGTTACATACCTGTAGGATTAAATCACAGTTATTCAGAATTTAGGCAAAGTTTATGCTACTTACTTGGGTCTTTCATCAAGACCATTTTGGAGTTTTTAGCAAAAAATTAAATAGCAATAGTCAGAGGTTTACCTTTCACTTCAGTGTGCCTTGCATTAATATGCTTTCAGAGCCTTCAGTTAAATTAAATGTCTCTGAAGTGAATCACAGTGATTTAATTTTGAAAGCCTAAAATTTATCTAGACTAGATTGGTAAATTTGGAGAATGAAGTAAAGGGATGCTCCTTTTCTGCTCAGAGAAAAAAAAATGCAGGACATGAAATTAGCCCCTCTAGTACTAGCTGCACTACTGGCTTCTGCAGTGTTTATGCTTATATCAAAATATACATACTAGAATATGAAAATTGTTTTAGACCAAAGTAAATCCAGATTTCCATTTAATGAAATTGATATGTATGGATACTAATTTCATGCCCTTTTTGCCCTTCACTTTCAAAGAAAAAGCAAAAAACAAAAACTTACGCAAATGTAATGACAGTGAAATCTAGCCAGTTCCATGGATCTCGAAGAAAGGTAAAATCTTCTAAGCAAAAGCCCCTTGCAATGATTTTTATGAGTGACTCAAATGTGTAAATTCCAGTGAATGTATACCTGGAAAATTAATATACATGAAAGTTTAATCAAAATAAGTAGTAATGTTTTACAATGGCATTCTGACAGAAAACTGATGATCAACTGAAAAAGTTTTTTTATTTAAAAACTGGAAAAGAAATACAGTAAACAAGCAATTTCTTCTAAAATGCATTATATTCATCGCATATACTTGGGTATTTACATGCATTTATTGTGACATACTGCTGAAGTACAGCTCTCCTGATCTTGTACATAACTACAAATAAATAAATCCAGCAAATAAATTTATCTATGACACTCAGTTTCAAAGTATACAACACTAGACCTGTTGTGAATAAAATTTTGAACGTGACTGGATACTGTCTGAATCACCGACATCTAAAATATTTGGTAGTAAATCTAAAGAAGGAAGAATGCAAGCATGCACTGAATTCTCACTTTAGTAATACTTTTGCTTACATGCCTTCCTTAACTGAGGTGTACAAATAGATGCTATTAATGCAGTGGCATAAAGGAGGCATAGAAATATTGGGTAGATGCTACACCATGAACATGAGAGAAAACTGGTGGAATCTCAGTAGAATAATATCTGTAAAACAACTTTAATTTCTTCTACCCATTCATTCTACTAGAAGGAGATTTAAATAATTATTCAACATTTCTACATAGTTTAGACAGGAAATAGCAGTAGTGTCTCACGACAGTTCCCGCCAGCACACAACTGCTGCTACTGGCATGCTGACTTCCAGAACAGTCAAAGATTGCTTTAAATAACAAATGCAACTTACTCTACATTCTTCGTCCAGTCTGGAGGGTTACTCATGGTCATAAATACACAGTTGGTCAAAATAGTGCACATGATAAGCATGCTGAATAATGTAGATATAGTTAAGGAAAACACAGTAGTAATTCGTACAAGATCACATCAGTCATATATCTTAAATACAGTAAAATACTGCCACTTACACAAATCTTCAAAACTTTGCTAAGCATTTTACATATATTTTGTTTAATCTGGTAGTTTTCACTTTAGAACACTAAATTTTAATATTATTCTTCATTTGTTGATGTTCTGAAGCTGATTTGTTGATGTGCTGATGTTTTGTTTTCTGTTGGTACAGAAAGGTGAAGGAAATGGCTCTCACAGACCTGGGAGGTAATGTGAGCTAGTAGCAGCCGAGACCAAAAGAGCTTGCAGAAGGGTACTGTTTCACTTGAGCACCTCACATGACCAAAAAGCAGTCTTTCACTTCTACATTTTTTGATACTAAATTCAACCACTGGCATATGCAAGGTAATCTTACAAGTTTTTCTTGTTTACAATGAGTCAGAGCTGTAGAGAAAGCACACACCACCCCAGCACCTGCCACAGCCAGTCTGTCAAAGACATGGTTCAGTTAGTGAAACAAAAATCCATAGAGATTCACAGATTCAGAGGAGTAATTTTCCAGTATTATTTTGGGGCTGTCTCAAAACACGTTAGCAGCATCAGAAGTATCTCTTGTTCTACCTGTGCTATAATTTGTAGCCAATTGCTTGAAAAACATGGAAAACTGATGAAGATTAGAATGAAAATCAATTTTCATTTAATGTTCCAGCTAGGAACAATTACTTATTCTGGGACTATGAAATCCAGACTAACAGCTCAGGGGAGTTTGTGGTAGCGACGTGGGACAGTCCACTGTGGCTTTGCCACATCCGCAAGGTCAGTGGCTCTACAAACAGTGTGGTCCTTCTCTTTTCGTGGCAATAAAGTAAACTCGACTATTCAAACAATTGAATATTCATATACATTGATGCTGAAGTAATCAAACTAGTCTGAAACCTGACTTAAACCGGCCACATGATGGCAGCAAAAAATAAGAACTATTATGCCTTCATGTTGACTGTTTAACTCAACTCTAATTTTCCCTCTAGTCATCTTTCTAACTGAAGAGTTCCTTAAAAATTGTTGCACAAACATAACTGGCAAATAAGCTAGCTTAAAATCAAGAAAGCTGTTTACACATAAAGTTGTAAATGTTGCCATACAATCTCTGTACAATAAAAATTATTGTTCAGCAGCTTCGAATAAATTATTAGAATGCCTTACAATGCTTGTCCTCATAGTCTACAGCCAGCTCTAAAGAGTCTGTCTTAATGTAATTGGGAAATTCCTTTAAATAAAGATAATGTCTTTTGGTAGCTGAAAAACTTGGAGATACCTGGCTGCAGCTTCAGTAGTCTCATAAGACAGTTAAAGAAATGGACTGTCCCCCTAGAAGAGCTGAGGGTTACACTATGAAGTGTATTATCTGTCCACAGCTAGATATCATTCATAACAAAGGCCACAGGTAGGTCTTTGCACACCATTCATTCCATACATAATTCACTACTTCTGTGAGCTGCATGGCCCAAGTGCTGTTCACTCTCAAAGGGAGCAGATGCTCAAAAGGCGCTATCTCACTTTGAAATATAAACTCTTGCCATGCTCCCCCAATGGGGATTTTAGTCACAACTGAAACATTCAATATCTGTGCCTCTTTTCATCTCCCACATGTGAAGTATTTGATTTACAACCTCAACATACCCTTAGTTCAGTATTGTATGTTCCAGAATAATTCAATTGTACACATAGGTACACATAGATTCTTTTATGTGATGACTTCTTCATGGAAACATACTGTCTTTTTCATGCTCTTCCATACAGGCAGTCAGAAGGTTTAGGCACTATACAGCCTCACACTAATCAGTTATTCGATCAGCTGAAGTCTCTTATCGCCTGTGTGGACTTGGTGGAAGATGAAGACTGTAAGAAACAAAGGTTACCAATTGGTCTCACAGATACCTGCTGTCAGTCAGGCCACACTGAGTACCACTATAATTTCTGTTTCAAAGGCTAGCACACGGGGACTTAGCAGTTACCGTATTTTCTCTAGAGCGCCTCTCTGTTCTGTTTCTAACACTCCTTGTGCTCTGCATCGCCAGCCACTGCCACCTCCCTTTATTTTGTCTGCTCAACCCAGTACCTGTTCTTACTGTCTCATCCTTTCCTCTTACTAGCCAAAGTCTGGCCACCTCCTGTGACTCTTGTGGTACCCCCTCAGTTCCACACTCTCCTTTAACTTGAGCCAGGCAGGAAAAAAGCCCCACAAAAATCTTAAACCAGAATACCAGGAGGTGAGTCAGCAGAGCATGAAAAGCATAAGAGAAAAATACATTCTATTACCAGTTCTTGTAGTTGGTATTACAATAGGAACCAGCAGTGAGGAAAAATAATTGCAGAGAAAGTCTCTGAGCACTCTGAAGACACACGATCTATCTCTTTATAGGGGGAGCAACATCTGAGCATGTGTCTGAACAGATGTGAGCAGAGAACCCTATAGAGGGGTTGAAAGAATTCTGAGGATGTGCAGACGAAGGTTTATCAACCAGTGTGCCAATTTCATTATGCTTAACATACATCTTTTGCACTGAAAGTAAGAAAGGCACAGTTCTGTTACAAAGGCCAAAATGCCAAAGGCTCACCTCAAAACATGAGGGCAGTAGAGTTTTTCACTAAAAGTCAGAAGATTATAAAAAGTAATAACCAACATTACTCCCTAATCTTTTTCTTATAGATGGCTAAACTTGTATAAGCAGCAGAAAGCTAAAGTGCGTTATGGGATGTATCATGTGATTCTTAGTTAAACACACACATATTTGCAGTGTTTGTATTATACGGAATTAATAAATAAATAAATAAAAAGAACCTGTACATCTATTCTAATGTAAAGATTAAATAAATAAATAAATAACCCCCCTATATCTATATCTAAGAGAAAAATAGCCCATTCCATAGTTGAATGGTTGGAAAGGAAATCAGTCTATATAGTGAAAGGAAACCTCCTACAAGAGAGCTAAATTACATGATCACAGACACAAATCAATTAATAGAAGAAAAAAATATTGGAATTGCAGATTGTTTATTAGAATTGCTTTTGTTCTCACTGCCACCAAGCCCAGCTGGTTAATCTTTGAATACAAATAGGAGGAACTTAAACCAAAACCTAAATCGGCAACCAGTACACCAGCAAAAAACGTTACCCACAACTAGCACAGATGCAGGGTTAGAAGCTATTGGTAATCAAAGTCTGTAACTTTGAATGCATGAGTGTTTATTAGAGGCTTCAATCTGGCAGTCTTTGGCTGCATTTTCTCACCATCACTAACACAATGTCTGCAGGTCTCTGTCAGGTCCCTTAGCTACTGTCCCCCAATGTTCCCTTACTTCAACCCAGACACCCTTCTCCCATTCTCTCACTGCTTTTATCCGCCAGGAAGCTCAGAGGAAAAGGTCTTCTTGAGTCAGCATCTATCAGCCCTGATTCTTCCTTCTTCTAAAAACCTAGAAGATTGTGCCAGCAGCCTCTAATAATAGGCTTCTGACTTTGACTAACTGTTCAGTGTTTAAAGTCGTACTGTCACACTGAAGTTTTCATTTGGTGACTACTTTTCCCAGTCCTGAGGTTTTGCAAAAAAAAGTGCACCAAACCCTCACCTGCCAGAAATTCCTATCGACCTGTTACGAACATCAAGGACCAATCCAACATGCCAGTCTAAAATTTTACCTTGTGCACCATCCTATCAGTTATGGTCCCCCAGTCTGTCTTGCAGGGCTGCTGCGTATTGCTTTCTGGCAATGTATTACATTTGGAGGAATTTTATGGTGCGGCTGAACAGGTTTGGGAATGTGAGATTCAACATGCATGAACCAGGCTTCCAGGCATGTTGCTGCAATAGACTATAAAGCTGGTCTTGAGGTTGACCTCAGAAGGACCTCTAAAAGACAATATAAGCATACCCTTGGGCTACCTGTTCATGAATAATTGCATATATGCCTAATTGCTTGCAAAACTCAAAAAAGAATCTGGAACATAAAAAGAAAAAATCAAAGTTAAAATAAATCCAAAGAAACTTTTCTGAAAAATATATCAAGATTCTTAAATCTATCTGCGATTTTGTACTGCAGAAATATTGAAATTCAACAGAATAGCTAAAATGCATCTATATGATATACACATATTTTCTAGTATTTATAAAAGCTTTGCATGTCTTCCATTGTAAAATAAAAATGAAATTATCAGCCTAATAAAACCTTTATTTACAATGGAATAGAAAGAGAGATGAATTTTCTTAATTTCAGTGTGCGATATTTTGAAAAACCATTGAAAAAGGATATGAATGTACCAAAATTTTAATAGCTATTTTTCTAAGAGGATTGAAGGGGGTTAAAATGTACAGGGCAGAGGTGGCACTGAATCGGAAGATTGCCTTCCCTTTATTCAATACTATAAAGGTCTGAAAAAGAAAAGAGAAAAGACATTTTATAAGTGTGTAATCACTGCAGATGTTGATTTTAAAACTGTTCCTACTGACCAATCACCAAAATTGACACTTTTTGAATACTTAAAACACAAAAACTATGACTAATTTTTTAAATAAAGTTTATTTCCAGTACTTACCTGATGTACCTGACATGAAAATATAATTTTAAATATAGAACTTTCAATTCTTTTATGTTTTTATACCGTTTCTTCATTTAAGAACCCCAGTATAGTCTTCCTATTTGAAACACCATAAGCAGGGAACCTTACCTGTGGATGTTAAAGATGTTAGTAAAAGAAATCCTCCTAAAAACTGATTTAATAGACTACCTAATTGTTATTATTTTTTTTTAATTTTAGTCTGTTTCTTGGTCTTTGTGCTAAGGAGAGAGAAAATAGCATTAACACACATAGTCATGATTAGTTAGATCTCTGAGGACTGTGGACATCTGAATACACCTTACCAGAGGACAGCAAGATACATCCCAGATGACCTCCCTGTACAACTGTGGTTTGAAGGTGTGACACTCCCAAAACATATATACTTGTTAAATTTAAATTTTAACTGCTAAAGAGCCTATCAAATTTAGAGAAAATTAAAGGTATGCAAGCCTTACTTCAGCGAACTGTAGAAAACTCTAAATGCTGAAAACTTTTCTGTTTTTCTCAAATGCATCTGTGAACCCTACAAACATTGCTTTTCTTCCACTGCAGGCCATCATTGCTGCAACAGCATTAGCACTGCAGCATGGGAAATGTGGACTGTCAGGTTCAAGCAGAAAGAAATTAAAAACACTGCAGAAGGAAGGCTCAGCTCCTCAGAAGAAAGCTGCATGGAGTGGAAGGGATGATGCAAGTTTTATAGCCTAAACTAAAATAAGTTACAGGTATTGCAGAATCTGCTCAACAGGAATGTTGAAAACTGCTTTTCTTGTACTGTCAGAATTGTATATTTCATAAATAAGTTTGATGAAGCCTCCTCATTTTTCATTACATTGCTGAGAAAGTGAGCCATAAACTAGAATGCCAGTGGAAGTGCAGGAAAGGGTATGTTGGTCTCTTCTGTTGCCCATGATATAAAGCACCACTTGAAGAGTGTAAGCAAGTAGGTATTTCTGGTGAGCCTGGCCGAGAGAAAATACGGTAAGGAGGTTGAAGAAGGATGATTCTTCAGTCTGCTTAGATTTGGGAAGCTTAGTATATATGGACCATGAAAGGGTGGTTGGAATTAGGTATCTTTAAGGTCCCTTCCAACCCAAACCATTTTATGATTCTGTGTAGAAATGGTATAAAATATATATTTGATTTCCTTGCCTCTGCACAAAAATAGAGAAGCTGAGTATGAAACTGAAGACAAAAGGATGAATCCTGAGCTAATTTTTCCAGATTACACTTCCAGTTACAGATCACAGACAATAACAACCTTCAAAGTGTAACTGAAGATGACCTGACTAAGGCTTTCATTTTAAATACTGAAGGAACCAAGCAGGTGAATGAATTTTTTGGCACAATGTTTTAAAACCTCACGCCCCAAGGGAAAAGGTGAATTTACCCTCCCAGGTCTGTTCCCAGTCCCAGGACTTACAGCTAAGAAGCCTCCAGCTTCCTCTCTTGACTTTTGTAGCTATGCGGTAGTTGACAAAATACATTAAAAATCACGCTCTCTACTAACTTCATATCCAAGACTACACCACCTACATTAAAGTCAACCTCCCTTTTTAAAAAATCTTTAGACACGAGCATATTAAACATACATCTCTCTCTAACATGCCTTCTGGAAAATAACAGCATGCTGGCATAGATCCAGTTTCAGTTGGAAGCTACTGCTATTTTAGCTGCTCTACTTTCTGCTGCCCTGCATAAGAAGAACCAACAAGACATAAATTAATTACCTCAGTTTTAATTTTTCATTCAAAGCATCTTTGTGATTGGAGCCTTCAGAATTACTTTGTTGATACTCTGACTTCCAGACTTAAACATGAGCTAAAATTGTGTCTTATGTCTGAAGAAGAATTTTCGTAAAAAATACAGATTACAGCTGACATCCAATCCCTGTGTAAGCTTCTTTCCCTGGTAAGCGTGCTATATCTCACTCCAATCTCAACCCAGATGCAAGCCAATATGTAGGCAGTGTGGATGAACATGAAGTATTGTACCCAAAGCTGTCAGGACAAAGTAGACATACACTGAGAAAAGCTAAATAAATTCAAAACAATATGCAAGATTAATATTTTTATATGAAGGATTATGTATACTTTTCAAGGCTTAGGTTTTATAAAGTGCTTCAGTGATTGCATAAAGGCAGGAAACCTGCTCACACTTGAAGTATGCAAGTGTGAATACAAATTGAAAGAAAGCCCTAATAAGTCCCTGATTTGCTGTTTTTGCATCTGTAACCTAACAGAATCCAGTTCTATAGCTTCTTCCATATTACATATAAACCCAGAAACTGTATTCTTAGCAGGTCAAAAAAGAAGAAGTAAAGAAGAGTCTATGTTGAACATAGGGTCTCCGAGAACCTCTTTTGACGGAGAGTTCCCAAAACCTCCTCCTTCTTCCCAGTTAGCTTTAAATGTAGTTTTGGGGAGGCTACATTTAGCAGGCTGACTGCTACTCGGTTGCATTTCCACTTCCTACAGTTAAATAAACATCAACTAAAACCTCGAAGGACCTTCTGAAAGGTAAGGAATGACACAGTTTCCTGGGAAAAGCCCCAGGGGCAAAAAGAACAAGAGACTTAAGGCATATTGGAAGCTGGCATTTCTTGGTTTTGTAGTAGTCTTTTGAAACCAACCTGTTTTTCTGGCAAGACCTTAATTTCCTGGTTTGCTAAAACTTTTCACTTAAAATCTAGGAATCCCAGGAGCTAGTGGTTTGATCAGATTGGAAACACAGACAAAAGGATGTACCTTTTTTGACAGACATCATTCAACATCATTCTGGCAAGAGGCAGGGCATGGAATGGCAATCAACAATGCCGTATGTATATTTTAGCAGGAGGAATGCGAAGTGAGACCCATTTAGTTCCTCCTATTCTTTCTCTCCTCTTTAATGTAGCAGCCTAGGTTCAACAGAAAATAGCCAGTCCTCAAAGTATGAAACCAACTGGATCAGATTTTTATGCATGCCTGCAGGTCAGGATCTTAAGGGGGTCCAGCTGATCATTTCTCTATAGATAGTGATGTGAACCTCCTTGATCCTTTGTAACAGCAACCTGAGCACAAACAGGCAGTCACTCTTATACTGGGAACACATGGATTTGCACTTACACAGAAGTGGTATGTGAAAAATTTGTTAAGGTCCAAGTTCATTTTTGACTCAATTTTGGATTTTAAAAGAGCATTGCAACCATTTAGGATGCTAAGCTTCGCAGTTCTAAAGACTAGCATTATTGACAACCACAGAGAGCATTCCATTATAATAAAATCATAAGAATATAAGGTCAGTTATTGTATTGTATTTTATCATAATAAAATAATTATGTTCCAATTATGTTTGTATTTGCTACAATGGGTTGCTCCATTGGCAAACAGCAGTTGTCAATATTTTCCTTTTCCTTTCATCTTCAGATTAATATTGGGCTTGAACACGTCCTCTTTAGTTGTAGGTTTTGCATAGAAGCACAGTTACAAAACCATAAAACTTCTGTTTCTCTTAAGAGGTTTTCCCATTTTTAACTTTTCATCTCTGGGCTACCTTATCCACAAATTAAAGCTCTCACTAGCTCAACACATTTATTTATTCCTGTCTTATTCTGTATTAAACTGCATTAGATCATGGCACGCACATGCATAATGCTATTGCTTAGAGAAAAAGGCCCAAAGATAAGATGTAAAACACTCTAGATGATGTTTCAACATTCAGTGAATACAAAAGTACAGTGAATTTGTTCAATATTGCTATAAAAATAGGAAAAAGAAGAAACAAACCAACAAAAAACCTTGATGGGCTGCAATACATGCATATGAGGTAAACGATGGATGATTTCACTTATGACCCAAATTTGGAATAGAAAAGATATTCCTAAAACTCTTGCACAGGTTTCCTGAATAAATCATGTGACCATGTTCATCAGTATAATGTGATCAGTGCTGCGAGTAACTGTTTCTATTTCCTATTTGAAAGTTTGGAAGCCAAACTGATATAATTCTGTTCATAAATTAGTTTATGCAGATATCTAAATAGAGTTCTGAAGTAACAGTAGCATCTGCTACTCCACAGAATTGTCCTAACCCTTTCTTGAAAATAAGTACTTTCCTTCATTCTAGCATTTCTGTTAGATCCATATAATTTCAGATAGATGCTTCCCCAAGCAAAAATGTAAAATCTCTAACCATCATGCAGCAGTTGTCAGACCACTACCTTGTGAAAGGGTGTGCTGATTGCCTCGTTGGCTTTACAAGGTAGAACTCAGAGAGAGATAAAGAGAAAGCTAAATGGTATGAAGGTAAATGCATTGAGTATTAAGAGTCCTTCACATCTTCTAGAGATGTTCACTTTTTCTTCAGGCTTTTTTCAAACTATTTCTCCTTCTGAGACTTGTAGAAGCATCAGCCACTACCAGTACTCTCAAAAGACAAGTAAAACAAGATAAAAGCCTTTCCAGAGTTCACATACAGCTAGATAAAAAAATCTAAGAGGTAGATATCTTAAAGTAATTTTGACTGTAAAACTGAAATAGATATTGAATTTCTGTTAGGAAAGTCTCTTTTCCTTATACTGAAGGAATTTAAACTGGAGAGAATTGTAGTGTGTGAGAAATTTTTTCTTGCATTTGGCTGACAGAGCTGTTTCTATTTCTGTCCTATTTCATGAAAGTACTTGCGTAGCAAAGATTTGTGGACTTCAGCACAAAGAAAAGAATACCAGTGGGTATGTGACATGCCCACAAAAGTTATTTAGTGTGCAAATGAAAAGATTCTTCCTTTCAAATAGTGCAGGAGCTTGGCTGAATATGTTCAGCTGGTTTCATTCTGTTTCTTTCTATCATCACACCTGCCTTATATAGTGTTTCAGATCCATCTGTGAAGAGTCTGAAAAAGTCTTCCATTTCTAAGGGCTCTAGAAACTTACCTGTAATCATACTTATCATATAACTGGTTTCACTATAAGACACATAAGACAGACTGATTTGACTGTAAAGATCCAGGATGAGCTGACAGCAGGTAGGGATATAATTATAGGTGATCTATCACAAACAGACACAATCAGTACAGAACTATACAAGGCCTGCTTTTACAGAAACACATCTTTTATCTTTGTAAAAGTAGAACTAGGATTTAAAGATAAATTTTCATACCCCATGAATGGCAGATAAAGGTTCTCTCAGAGGCATCAAATAATAAAGATAAAAATATTGTTGTTTTACATAGTATTTTCTCTCTTGTCAAAAGAAGATTCATAAATCACATAAAATTTAGCAAGGTAAGACGCTTAGAACACAGCACTTTGCGATAGTCAAAATAACTCCTGTCTTGATATTGATAAAGTTTTCATAATCACAGTATCTAATAACTGAAGTATCACCCAAGCTAGTTATCACTATAAACCATTAGCCTTTTCTGCTGTATATGGGCTATGTGACAGAATCATCCTGAAAGGATTCCAGGGCTTTTCAAGGCCAGTTCCATCAGAATTTTTTAAATCAGTTTTACACTCCCTTTATGACATTTTTCTGATTATCTGTGTGTTTCTCTATTAATTCCATAGATTTCTTTGGAATTTGCTATCAAAGCAGATTTCTGGGAAGAAAATGTGCTTTGATAAATAAAAACATAAATAAAAATAATAAAACAATCCATTCTTTTTCAAGTGCTTTCATTTATGCTATGTTGGAATGTTCATGTACACAGTGTTGATAAAAATTCAATTCTATCAAAGAAATAAATGTTTATGTAAATGAAAAGGATGCTTTCTGGAAAGCAGAATGTGTATGCATTGCTGGCATCAAATATTTTCTGCTCTTGTTATACATGTAGTCCGTTAGCAATGCTCAACTATTTCCATGTTATTAGAATGACATTTTCCTACATGGTTGCAAATTAACAGACTGAAGTAACAAGTTATATGACCCACTCCACAAAAATGAAATGAACATGATAAAGCACTTGAAACACTGGCATATGAACAGGATCGGTATCAGACTCACTTTTTTATTGATGTAATATGGGTCCATGTCTTCCAAGGGCTCAGACACCATTCCTGGAGGTATGTCACCATATATAAATGGAAGTGTTTTTCCTGCCTCCAAATCACTGTTTGGCTTTGGCCCATTTTCATCATCATCTTTACGATCTTGTTTAGGATTCTTAGCTTTTTCTGCAGCAATGCGTTGTTCAATAGCTGCAAGGGACTCTCTAGTGAAGTATTGGAAGCTGTCTGGTCCTGGTGGTACAAGCACTGACTGCTCCATCTTTTCATCCTGCACATTTTAATTACCATTTATTCTTCTGCATAGGAAAATACTAAAAGAAAGCAGACAAAAAAAAAAAAAAATCAAACAAACTTGTTAAAATCACCAAGTAAGAAGATAAAACATTTTTTTTTAAGTGCTTTCATTTATGCTGTGTTGGAATGTTCATATACACAGTGTTGAAAATTATGCAAAGAAGAAAAAAATAAGCAGTTTTGTTGATGATTTGACCTTTGTAAGAGGCATTTGTATAGCTTTTACGCTACCTATAGAAACTGTAAGAATTTCTCAATTCTAGGACTGAAATGTTTTTTTTACTCCGAATAAACAAAAGCATGATGCTTCAGAGCAGTCAGATACATTTTTTCCTCACAACTCTAATTATTTTAAAATCACTTCACACTCTTCAGGAATCAATCAGGATTATACTGGTAACTATAAACAGCACAATGCATCAGAGCTAATGCAGAAATTTCCACTGAGTTCAGCAGGGGTATCAGAAAACAAGCACAGCAGAATCAGATTTTTTTAAAAACAAATAAAAATAAACTTTGAGTATTATGAAGTAGTAAAGTAGTGGGTCCAAGTAAGTCTGCACAGTTGGTTATTCTAGATAATAGGAAGAACAATTGCCTATTTTAATTTCAATTTAACTGCTACTATATGTTTAGTTCTTTATTCAATAGCTGTAGCTGGATAAACCTGAAAGCACTCTAATATACATATTTATTTATATATTGAATTGAAAAAATAAACTCAACAAGTTTATGCTACTGAATATCTGATGGCATGAAACATACAGATGAAATGTATACTTGGATGCCCAATGGCGCATATATCCTTTGTGCCTGAATGTAGAGAGATATTTTCAGTCTCCAACCACTGCTGGGGTCCTTGCGGAATGATCAGTCAGCCTTTCAGGAGGTTTAAGGGTTAATGCAAGTCAGTACTCAATTTAATTAGCTAGAGAAATCGAATAACAGAGAAGTAAGAATGCAGGAGATAGTTGGGGGAAAACATACTAAATAAAGGAAAAGGTCACAAACAAAACCAGGTCTTACGGAAAGAAGCTGAAAAAGATGAGGAAAATAGAGCAAAAAATGGAAACAGATTGTAAATGAACATAGAAAGAATATGAGGAGAAAGTGAAGAATGAGAGAAGGAAAAAATAGGAAGACTGGAAGATTAGCTGCATAAAAATGCAGAGATGAAAATAAAGAAGAATAAAAAAGTAGGTAGAAGAACAGAATACTGGGAAAGGAGCAGGAAGGAAAGCAAATATAGATAGGGTTAAAATTTCTTCTAAGGAAAAGTCAATAAGAAGAATAAGAAATTAGATGAGAAATAAAAGGAGAAGAAAGGAAAACATAGCTGGGAAATGAAAAAGAAGGTCACTAAAATATATTAAGTAATAAACACCCAATCCTCTAGATCATTAATTCCAAGGTAATCACACATATATGTTCAGTAATGGAATATAGCATACAAAAAAAGAGAGAGAGCTCAAAGTGCTTACAGGCACTATAAACCCAATTTCCTTTATTTCTCAGAAAAATTAAAAAAACATATTTCACTCAGGTGTATAGAATCCACTCCCAATCAGAGGGATGACTTCTGAAGAATCAAGGTGGCAGATTTCTCTCTGTAAAAAAATAATTAAAGGAGCTCATCTCCTACAAAACCACAGTTTTCACCCATGCAGAGTGTAGACTTATGCCAGAAACAGTTATCTAAAATCCTTCTCTTCCTTGTAATTCTGAAAGGAAATGGAATCATCCTGTTCTCTCTCCATTAGGGTAAAAAAAAGGATATAATAAAGTGTAATTCAACCAACAGGGATTTAAAAAATTGTCTTCCTCCACACAGAAAGCATCCTGCAGACATCCCCCAGCTTCCCATTTCATGGTTCCGATTACTTCTGGGAATGGACTTTTCAGTCTCCGAACTACTGAACAATTATGAACTCAGTTTGTACACTCTGACATTATTTCTTAATGTTCAATCCCACATTGTGGATTTTCAGAAAGGACAAAAAACTACTAGCCACACCACTGACCTTGCTGATCCCCAAACTGATCCCTGGAAGTGTCACTGTAATTTGGGAAACATATATCATACCAAACCACTATTCAAACATGGGAGCCACAGTTGTAGGTGGATACTACTTGCTCTGTGGGCTTCAGGGAGATACAGAGACTCAAGAAAGACAGGCTCTCTGCTCATCTTATTTGGCAAAGGAAGGGACAAAGCCTCTCTTTCTCTCTTTTTCTTTCTCTTTCCCTTCCTCTCTCTCTCTCTCCTCTCTTCTCCCCATGGGCAGTAGCAATGAGGCTATGCAGCTATGCCTGCCTGCCTTTCTCCTTGTGAGACACAGGAGGCTGATTTTCCCTTTTGCCATTTTTTTTTCTGTGAAAATTCCCTTAATTGGCCAAACCCCTATGGTATACCGCACTCGATATTCCATGCCACAGTAGCCAATGAGGGCACAGCAAGCCAAACGAGTTCTTGCACAGTGGGAGAGAGTTGCTGGACAGTAGCAAGGGCAGTCTCATGTTTTGAAGAGGATGAAAATGGACAACTAGCAAGCTGTCAATAAAGATGAGCTCTAAAACCCTATTTTGCTCTGTTAGAATTACCTTTTAGTTCGTCTGAGTGTCCCCAACTGGCATGCAGAACAAGGAGGTAAGCCTGTAGGATTTGCCTGCAGATGCACAGAAGCAAGCTACTTCATAGCCATTAATTACACTGCAAAAATGTTTGATTCAACTATGGTGTTTACGTACTGAGTTTAAAACCAAAAAATGCTGTGGACTTTTCTAATAACACCCATATTTTTAACTCTAGAAAGGAACTTCACTTTTTTTTTTTCCTATAGTTAATCCTAGAATGTTCTCAGGTCTGCCAAATGTACATAGAGCTAAGCCAGATATACGCTTGTAGATGTATCTAAATCTAAGTAGGCTGTACTTAACAAAATGTTTCAGGAAAATTTATGAAAGTTAAATACTTTTTATCCTCTACTTAGCAGATTAAAGGACGATATTCCAGATACTTTTTCCTTTTCTTCATGCATTTCCATAATTATAAGTCTTCAGAATTGCAAATAGAAGTCTTTTAAAAATTTAAAAGTCATTTTGAAATACATACTGTATTCACTATAGTCTTAAACCCAAATCACTTTCATCTCCCATATCACAGCGGTTAACAGAAAGGTTTGTATTTCCTTTATTATAGTTGATGAATTTACTCTCACTTATCTACATAAGGTATGGATAAAAATTGATACCAGGCCAGTTAATCAACCGATATCCTTCTGTTTTCTATCAAGTGATCTATTAAATATTAATTGAATAACTACACATTGCATGACACAATCCAAATGGACTTCTTTTTATTACTTTAGCATAGTGCTGGTAATTTAACAGGAAAGAATATAAGAATACAGAAAATATAAATTTCTTAATAAGTTCTTTCCTGAAGCGAACAAGATTTTTCTTTGCTTTATCTCCAATTGCTTTGAATGACTTTCTTATGAGCAGTGTATCAGCAGGCAAAATATTTCAAATTCTAAAAAATAAGGTACTCAGAATATCTGAGAATAGAATCATTATGTTTCTTCTGAAATTTCTCAGGCAAAGTACATTCGTATATACTTTGCAGTATACATTGTTGTAACCCAGATAATTCCTGAGCACACCCAGTATATCTTGTGTGCATGGACAATCTGTAAACCATAAGCAGAATAAGCCTGAATAAATTTTGCAGGTGAAATAAAGGGACATGTCAGCAAATGATGGAGAGAGAGTGCCTTGTCTAACAATGATTCCAAACTAGTTGCCCAGTAGCCTTTGAAGAAGTCAGTTAGACAACACGTAACTCTGAAAAAGCGACAGGTTTGAACAAGAATATAATTTCCTAACCTGATAGGCATTTGGTTTACTGTTACCTTTCATGGCCCTCCTCTGGACTTGTTCCAACAGTTCCATGTCTTTTTTTAGGTTGAGGACACCAGAACTGCACACAATACTCCAGGTGAGGTCTCACAGGAGCAGAGTAGAGGAGCAGAATCACCTCCTTCAACCTGCTGGTCATGCTTCTTTGGATGCAGCCCAGGATACAGTTGGCTCTCTGGGCTGCGAGTGCACACTGAAGCCGACTCATGCTCATTTTCTCATCGACCAACATCCCCAAGTCCTTCTCTGCAGGGCTGCTCTGAATCTCTTCTCTGCCCAACCTGTAGCTGTGCCTGGGATTGCTCTGACCCAGGTGTAGAACCTTGCACTTGGCTTGGTTGAACTTTGTGAGGCTGGTATTGCCCACCTCACAAGTGCGCCAAGGTCCCTCTGGATGGCATTCCTTCCCTCCAGCATATCAACAGAACCACACAGCTTGGTGTCATCATCAAACTTGCTGAGAGTGCATGCAATCCCACAGTCCATGTCACCGACAAAGACATTGAACATCGGTTCCAACACCTACTCCTAAAGGACACCACTCATTACCAGTCTCCAGGTGGACACTGGGCCATTGACCACAACACTCTATGTGCAGCCATTCAGGCAATTCTTTACAGAGTGGTCCATCTATCAAATTGATGTCTCGCCAGTTTAGAGACAAGGATGTCATGCCGGACAGTGTCAAATGCTTTGCACAAGTCTAGGCATATGACATCAACTGCTTTGCTCCCAGTTCTGTAGCTCCATTAAAGAAGGCCACCAAATTGGTTAGACAGGATTTACCCTTGTTGAAGCCATTTTGGCTGTCTCCAGCCACCTTGTTTTTCATGTGCCTTAGCATGCCTTCCCAGTGAATCTGCTCCAAGATTTTGGCAAGCACAGACGTGAAACTGACTGGTCTGTAATTCCCTGGATCATCCATTTTCCCCTTCTCGAAAATGGGGGTTACATTTCCCTTTTTCCAGTCACCAGGAACTTCACCTGACTGCCATGATTTTTCAAAGATAATGGACAGTGGCTTAGCAACTTCATTCACCAGCTCCTTCAGGACCTGCAGATGGATTTCATCAGCTCCTATGGACTTGTGCATTTTCAGGTTCCTAAGATGATCACGAACCTGATCTCCTACAGTCTGCCTAAGGTCTTCAATCTCACAGTCCCTGCATCTGCCTTCCAAGACTTGCCAGTGAAGACTGAGGTAAAGAAGTCATTGAGAACCTCATCCTTCTCCAAACCCAGGGTAGGCAGTTCTCCTGTTTTCATCCACGGAGGCCCAACATTATCCCTAGTTTGTCTTTCTCTTGCGACATGCCTATACAAGCCTTTCCTGTTATCTTTCACATCCCTTGCCAGACTCAGTTCTAACTGAGCATTAAGCTTTCCTGATGTGATCCCTAGCTTTCCAGAGAACATCCTTATATTCTTCCCAGGCCACCTGTCCTTGTCGCTTCCACCTTCTATAAGTTCCCTTTTTCCTTCTGAGTTTTCTCAGCAGCTCCTTATCAATCCATGGAGGACTCCTGGCACTCTTGCCCCATTTCCTTCTTATTGGGGTGCAATGCTCCTGAGCTTGGAGCAGGTGATCCCTGAATATCAGCCAGCATTCTGGCTCTCAATGGCTGTATTCCTTGGAAACTTACAGAGCAGGTTCCTGAAGAGATCAAAGTATACTCCCTTGAAGTCCAGGGCAGTGAGCTTGCTGTGTACCCTTCTTACTGTCCTGAGGATCTTGAACTTCACTATCTCATGATCAGTGCAGCCAAGGGTGCCCTGGAACATCACATTCACCACCAGCCCCTCCCTGTTGTTGGTGAGCACGAGGTCAAGCATGGTACCTCTCCTTGTTGGCTCCTCTATTACTTGCAAGAGAAAGTTGTATTCCACACAATTGAGAAGCCTCCTGGATTGCTTGTGCCATACCGTCCCTTCAATTGATATCAGGGCATTTGAAGATTGAAGACTCCCATGAGGACAAGGGCCAAAATTTTGCATGCATTGGAAGTAGTGGTGAATTAATACTTATGCTTCCCTGACTCCACTGGGTTTTTTTTGTTTTTTTATTCTCCAATTTCTCAATTTGATTAAGGACTATTAAGACTAGATTTGTACACTGCCACATGATGCAATCTAAGATGCAATGCTAGTGCAGCTCTGGTTTGCTGGGTATGAATGTGTGTCCAAGATGAAGTGGAAAGATGACTGCAAAAGTGAACGTGCATGAATCTTTCAACAAATATGTTGCACATATTTTTTCTGCTACTTGCAGAATTAATGACTCACAGGACTCTTCATTATATACATCAAAAACATGATATGTCATGCTTGGATATGTAAGAAATAAGTCATCTCTCACCATGAATAGAAAGTAAAAATGACACTAAATAGAATGAGGTATTAGCAAATGAAACTGGACTGACTTTGCTGCCTGATTAATCACCCTCTGAATTTCAGTATGGCAGCCTTAAATGTCTGTACAGGCTGCTGTTTCCTTGTACTTTCCAGCATTGTGAAACTGATCACTAAGGGAAAACTCAGGCAAGAGAATTCTGCTGGAGTTAGCAGAATTTAATCTTTGCCCTTCTCTTTGCCCTTGCCCTGTGACACATATTATGTTTTTGTTTTTGGCATAAACTAACAAATCAGTTTTGTTAAAAATCATGCTTCTTACTATTTTGAGAAGGATGATCAGAGTAGTAAACAGTAGCATTAACATTTTGAAGCACTCTAGATGTAATGATGTAACATTGGTAACTGCAATTTTTATAAAGAGGATAATCAGGTATTAGTGAGGTTATCAATGATAAGCCCAGGAAAAGTCACCCGGCTCATTTAAGGCACAACTAACAGATCACAGCTACTACAAAATGAAGGTAAATCAGTGAATGCACATGTAAACTCACAGAACCCAAATCTCTGTGTAATATTACTTTTTATTTTTTATTGACACAGTTTATCATAATTTTTGATTTATCGACTACTCATTATAATGCTTATCTTAATTTAAAATAATTATTACCTTCATCAAAGTGTGGTTGCTAGGAAGCAAGGAAGGAAGGTATGGCAAACTGCTGCATTTTTTTATGAGGTTGTCATGGGTTCAGCAGTAGCAGTCATTTTTTCTCCTTCTTAGTGGCTGGTGCAGCACTGTGTTTCTAACTTT
>WYDI02031437.1:0-15531 GCA_009867235.2 Psittacus erithacus
GGCTGAAAGTCAAAAACACAGCACTGCACCAGCTACTAAGAAGGAGAAAAATGACTGCTACTGCTGAACCTGGGACAGGGTTATAACTCAAGAGTATAGCAAAGTGGACACACACAAGTGAACTTGAACGTCCAGAGTAAGGTAAACCCTGTGGTAGAATGTCAGTTACATTTTTCCTGCCTCCTATTTGCCTCTTGCTTTCCAAGTTTCACTCGTTTACTTGTCTCCCTCCATTCAGATTAGTTTATGCAGTGTTGACCTGTTATACTGAATAGATATTTTTCTGAGCATTTTAGGGAGATGCAGAGACTGCCTTCATTCAGCTTGTTTAGCAGTCTTATCCACAACCTCCTCCTAACAGGTGTTCAACACATCCCAACAGGATACATTTATCCTGAAGCTTCCTTGCTGCTTTAAATAAAACCTCATATTCCCTCTGCCTTCCTTTTCTCCTTCCTTTGATCCATCCCTTTTTAAGCTTTGTTTGCGCTATTAATAATCAAGAGTTCATCTCTGTCAGCACATTCAACACAGTGGAGAACAAAGGGCAGAAAACAGTTCCACCCAAAATGAGTTTACAGCCTAATGAAGGCAAACAAAACCCTACACTTGGGTGGGTGCACGGGGTGGCAGACTGAATGGTAACTTCGGGGCTGGGGAGGGGGGACTCGCCTTTAAAAAGCACATTTTTAAGTGAACTAGAGTTTGCTTATTCACAAAAAAAGGAGTTTAAGGGGAAAGTTCTTGAAAGTGAAAATGAAAGCCTAATAAAGTGATTTTGGGGCAAAGGGAGCCAGACAGATGGAGATAGGGAGAGGGGTGGGTGCAGAACGTAAGTGAGGAGAGATATGGGGCTTAAATAGCTAATCAGTAAGAGTGCAAAGTCACCCAGACACCCTGTGAAGACACTCTCATAAAGAACCAGGGACAGATGGAGCCAGAGCTGTGCAGAGCCTTTGAAGGAGCAGATAAGCAGGTTGAATTTAATGGGGGAATGTGAGAGGTTGTAATTGAAGAGCTCAGGACACTGAGGATCATTAAGAATTTGCAAGAAGAATTGAGCACTACATCAGGAGCTTGGAAAATCTCCCCATTTGAAGGTTTAAGAACAAGTTAGATAAACATCTGTTGGGAATGGTGTAGATGTGGCTGATCCTGCCCTGGGGCAAATGTTGGACCCCATGACCTTTTGAGCCCCCTTCCCATTTTCTGTATGGGTGTGGTAGGTTAGGAAGATAATTTGCCAGATGGTAAACACATTTTTTGCCCAGATTGATGCTGAATAAGGAGTACTGATTCAGGTGATGAGGGGGTCCCAGGCTGCACAGCTATGCAAAGGTATCACATGAAAGTGGGGAAGGAGTAGAAAGAATTAGATTACTGCACTGTCTTTTCTGCTGAGCATCAGCCAAGTATATTAATGGAAGGGGAATAAAAGAAAGAGGAGATGAAAAATGGGTCAAAGATTGCAAGTGTAAATTCACAGTTGTGTTCAATATGATGAAATTGTTCCTATGAAAACTATTGTATCATTGAATGCCACTGTGTATTCA
Source organism: Psittacus erithacus (assembly GCA_009867235.2). NCBI lineage: Eukaryota > Metazoa > Chordata > Aves > Psittaciformes > Psittacidae > Psittacus > Psittacus erithacus. The sequence goes on from WYDI02031437.1 coordinate 1,554, forward strand.
CTCAGGAGGCCATAAGTATGTCTTTCGCAGACTACCTATAATAGAGATCTTCATGTCTCTACTTTAAGCAGACAATGCCAAGGGGGTCAGTAGAAGCAAGGAGAAGCACTTTACTCCAGCTAGTCTGCAGGTGAAGTGGAAAGGAAAGAAGAGCCAGCAGCAAAACAAAGGAATCAGGTATTGGAACACACACAGAGAAGACACTCACTGAGATGGCAGCAAGAAAGGGTTTGAAGAGAAGGGAACAAAAAGATGTACCTTTGTAATAAGAAAACCCTCTTTATTGGCAAGATCAACTGTTCTAAAGTGAGCCAAATGAAACTTAAAGTTTAAAAGACATTTCAGTGTTGCAGAGAAAATATTTTCTCTTTTCCTAAATGGCTCTGAAAGAAGCCCAAAGACTACATCCAGAATGAGGAGGAAATCAAGGTAGTAGAATTGCATGGAGGCTTTATGGCTTTATTAACCTTATCTAGGTTCACATGTTTCTTGTATTATTTAGATAAGATGAGTCAAGTTGTAGACTCTTAAGCAAACTCTGTGGGTCTGTTTATATGTACATATGCAGAGATTTTTATTTTTTTTTACCTGATCTATCATGTGCCCTTGAAGAAACAAAATGTAAACCAAATGAAGACTGACATTCCTTCAGTGGGATACAGAGAGACATAACAACTGCTGAGAAGAACTGGGCAGAGAAGGTCCCACTTCCAGAGCTAGACTGTTAGACTGAGGAATCCCTCCTGGTGCCAGGCATGAGGTTTGCTTCTGAAATGTAGGGTAGATGTTTAAATCCAGGAACAGGGTTTAGCTTATTCTCAGTACTGGTAAGATAAGGACTTACAGCCTCCAGAGTCTGGACACTGGTATGACCATCTGATGAGAGTCCAGCCATGTCACTTTGCCAAAGAACCCAGGGAACTCATACTGGTAATGGACAAGGAAGGAAAGTAAAAGACAAAAATAGAATCTAGTTGATATAAAACTGAGTTTAAGTCGAAGAGAACGTCATATCAACATAAAAGCCATGGAAGAAGATTAGCAAGAGAATGGCTAGACATTGGGTCAAGGATAAAGGGATGGCCATGTGAGCTATCAGAATGGACAGGGGCATGGACTGCCAAGGGATTACCAGACAATGAAAATGAGAACAGGCTAAAGACAGAGTCAAAATAACAAAGAATCACTGAAAAAGTGGTCATAAAGAGAAGGCCGAGAAGGAGGGAAGCACAGTCAAATATGTCTGAGGAGAGAATAATCAATGAGAAATTGATTATTTGAGTTATCATTGGTAACTCGGTAGTCACAGACATATGAAAATAGCAAGAAGCCTTGGTAGCAGCCAGGGAAGGTCATGTTGGCCTTGACAAGCACTTGCTAATGGATGAAAGTGCCTTATTTCAGCCCCATAGCAGAGTAACAGATGGGAGATTCAATGGAAGTTAAGCGATGGCAGTAAGAGGCACTTTCACAAAGTTTGAAGTCAAAGAGAGATAGAAGATGCTGAGAAGTTAAAAACAGGGCTAGATTTTAAAAAGACTGAGGGAAGGAGGGGCAGGTCAGATAACAGAGGGAAAAGAAATTTAAATTATGAGAAAGTAAAATATCTGTGATCTGGAGGATAGGAATGAGCCAAACACTTTTCAGCTGTATCTATTGGCATTCCTAAAACTGAAAACCTTCTCACCTTAAGTACTGGTAACCTGTAGAGGCTGATGAACAGATGACAGGAGAATTCAGGGCTATCATTACTGAAAAGAAGCTCCTGGCACAACTACCCAGTCACAGAAGACCTCTGCTGCTAGAGCACAATTACCATTTAGGTGCTCAGCTTCCACATCCTTCCACATAGCTTCAAAAAAGTATCCAAAGGCCATCCAGAGTGACTTTGAAACTGCATGAAAATTATGTCTCTGCTTCTATGCTGGTATCTTTTGTTATAAAGGAAGGAAGGATCACAGCTTTATGTTAGTGACTCACCACCCATACCTGGATGTTACTTCAGCTAGTTTCTCTGCCTCCATTTTGGGCAGCAGTAGGGAAGTACTAAGCTCACTGAAAACCAGTAGGAACTCTCATACAGAGCTAAAAATCACAGATCTCATTCTTCCATTTGGCAGCAGCAAATTTGCCATCCTGTGTATGTGAGTGTGCATGTGTGTATGTATAGGTATATATATATATACATGAATCATAAATTATCATTATTAATTCATTAGATATTCATTGTAATTACCCTGCTTGTGATTAATTCATTTGGTATTAATTCAGATGTCATATTTACAGTAGTTTTGTAAGGATTGCCATATGATTCAGCCTTAATTAATCTATCTCTAAAGCAAAATGCTAACAATCAATTCACATTACCAGGATGCTTAGGCTGTCGGCAGGAGCACGTTTATTATGATTATTATTATTTATGGACACAAGGAAGAAGACATTACAATATTTGCAGCTGTCTATGTGTTCCATACAGTAGGGTATTTTAGTCCCAGTATAGCTATATATCTGGGTGGCCCTGCTTAACTGATTTGTCTAATCGATTTGTGAATGTCCTTATCTTTAAAGATGTCACCTTGTATTTACAATCATTGGCAGGTCATTATCCATGAAGATAACTCAACTCATTTTTTTCTATTACTTATCTGCTGTACACCAAAATCTCTTTTCACTCTCTTATGCTCCTTTTTGGAGGTGGAGGAATTTATAAGGAAGTATCAAAAGTTTAAAAACAGTCCATGAGACATTTGTATTCCAGAATGGGACTTACATAAGTAATGAAGTGACACTCAATTTAGAGAAGGCTTTATTAGAAAAGGGGTAAATCTTATTTTATTCACATCTCGATTCACCTGAACTCCAGTTCAGTTTTCTCAGTGAAGTAGCAAGAACATCAAGTGCAAACATTGATTACGGTATGATACACAGAAGCAACAAATAAGAACAAGCAATATTTCTGTTTAAATGCACCTCGTCCTTCACTATAAGAAAGCACTAAAGCTATCAAAATGGAAGCACTTTTAGAATAGGAAAGAACTGTGAACTCTATTTAAATTAAATGTAAATAACTAAAACCAAAGCAAAGCTGCAATTCCTAAGGAATATACTGCAGGAAACAATGAGATATTGAATTTCTGTTATGTATAGACTTCCATATTATTCTCACAATAATTTTGGATACATAGGTATTCCTTGTAGCCCTTGTTAAATTTCCAAATCCTAGGAGCAGGATACTTTCGCCTACTAAGGTCTTTTTTCCTAAGTTTTGTTTTCATTTTCCTCTGATGCAATGTTGCATTTTGTGTAGAGGCAGTGAATAGCTTATTGTAAAATAGAGGATTAATATTAATGCACATTCTTAACAGCTTTTATCAGGAATACAGTGTGAGCCTCCTTGAAGGATTTTTTTTGTCCTTTTCTTGGGGTATGACAGTATGATGTATATGATCTATCATGCTCATTTCCTTCACGCATTCTTAGCCCTACTGGAGCAGCCTCGAAATGATGGTAATCTTATGAAAACTCAAAATGATTTGTTTATTACTGAAGGTTTATTTAAGGCTGTCACCATGACCTATATCCATTAGTAACCTCAAGAATTCTTAAAGGGACACCAGTCCCATTACCTGCTATTTTCAGCCGCACTCCGTGATAGTAGAAAGCTAAGCCTGCTGCTTCCAAGAGCTTTTTATAAATTATATTGCTATACTTCCCCCCCCATCAACCTTCTATGTGCTATAGAACTCTTGCCTGAAAAAATGTTTAATCCCTGCCGTATCACTCAAGCAGCACATATAAGAGCACTGAAGGAAGGGAAATGAGGTAGCTACATCCATGTATTCCTGTGTATTGGCTTTCAGCAGTCTGGCTCTACGGGCGAATTGTTTTGAACAAAAAAGCATGAGCCCAGATTCACTCAGAGGACGCAATGACCTAGCTTAGCACCAAAGTCCACTACCTACGTGGCCTTCATACTTACAAGTTTCCACTCTAATTCACTGAGACACAAGACAACTAAGGTACCCCCTTTTCTTTCAAGGGTGCTGCACAGCTACATGAAAAACCCCTGTCCTGCCTCTCTATGAAGGTCTGCAAGGCCCAGAGCACAATCACACTGCTTTGTGCAGCAAAGGTGGAAGGGAAAGCAACAGTTCCTTGCCATCTCTAGGCTTCGCATGTAGTACCCTACTTGTCATTCAGAAAAGTATACATATTTTTCACCCTGCTTTGAAGAGCTACATTCTTGACTCCCTTTTCTCATATGAAGCCTTTAGTTATGATCCCTCACCACTGTACCCAGTCCTGTCAAAGACATTACACTTTGCATTTCACTTACATTCAGATGGGAGCCAGGGCTACATCCTGACTAGCTGCTACATAATCCCTCTGGCATACCTTTATGCTGAACAACTATTCCAATCCATAACATCCAAGGTGCTAGTGAGGCAGCAGTTTCAGTTTTGCCAGAAAAGGGCAGTCACTAACCCAGAGAGGACATACGCCCATGAGTTCTGGTGGTGAAAGTACAGTCAGCAGCTATGTAGGATCTGCTGTAAGGATGAACAAGGGTGGGCCTATCTTACAACATATTACAGCTATATTGCATGTAACTCTATTACAACAAAGCAATACAGATGCCATCTGCCCTCAGGGAGTACTAGACTTGGGTTTAGGCTTTTTTCAGCCTGAGAGGCATTAAACCCATGTCTCAAGAAAAAGCCCTGACCTTCAAGCCTACAGAATCAGAATGGCAGGGTTTTCTCCTTGCATACAGACAGGTGTTATTTTTCCAGAAAGAAACCCCAGTTATCTATTCACAAGAATACTGAATTTCATAAGGCTCTTGTTGACCCATTCCTCCAGTTTGTCTATGTCCCTCTGTATCAGGACCCTGCCCTCAAGTGTATCAGTGGGTCCCCACTCTCTCCCCTGTCCCCAGTTTTGGTATCATTTGCAAATGTGACACATGCACTCTGTCATCTCCTCCAGATCATTGATAAAGATGTTTAACAAGTCCCAGTACAGTCCTCTGTAATTCTCACTTGTTACCAGCCTCCAGGTAATGTACGATTCATTAGCCTCTGCCTTCTGAGCCCAGCCATCTTCTGAGTAGCCCAATGCTATAACCACTTTGTGGTTTGCGTTCCCACCAGCATTGCTACACAGGTGCACAGTGACTCAACATTGAAAGAAAAAGAAATCAAAACTGGAAAGTGCTGTCACACCAGGTACCCCACAGTCTGGTGTTTATTATGCCCTTCCAAGCCTGAGTTCAGTCCTCATAAAGCCAATGAGAACTTTCTTGCCATGCCCTTGTGGTAGGAAATTACGTAAAAGTTGGGCACCACCAGAGATAGTCATAGACTTATGCACACCTAGCTTTTCATGATTCTCCAGAGACTTCTAAATGGACTTCACAGGCCCATCTGCCCTAAATCTGGACCAGGCTAAAGCTTCATGCTGTCGAAAGGTGATCATCTCCACAGAATAAACTCTTCTGAGCACATGTGAAAATCAGAAAACTTACAAGATAAGGATAGGCAAAATGTACTGGCATTTTCCAGAGATTCACCTCCACAGCTTCCCAGCCAGCATGTTGCTTTCTGTATTTCCTATTCTCAAGCATCTAATTTTTCTGCATTAGATATGGGAGTCTGTTATCTCATCTGGGTTATGAATTTTTCAAGATGATAGGACGCAAAAGAGTAAAGGTTTACTGTATGAGTCCACTTTGTGTTGTATTTCAAAATTACAGGCTTTACCTCAATAATCCAGACTATCTCAATTAGCACATACGATTTTCCTATCTGGCTAAATCAACATATTTCCCTCAGTAATTTCTCCTCCTTCCACAATGTCTTTTCCATCTGAAATCTCCCAGTTTATTTTAGCTTGTTCATGGACCTGGCTATGTTAAGCTCTGCATAAAATCTGCTGAGGAATGAAATAAGTGCTATTAAGGTGTGTTTAATGTCCTAAGATGGGAGAAAACTGAAACCTTCTTCTTTTGTCTTCTTTCTGGTAAAAGAAGAGAAAAATTTGTTGTCCTCTCAGAACCTGACATCACATAATGTAACTCTTTACACTAAAGCCTGGGCTCAGATCACCGGCTTGAATCATCCCTTTGCTTGGTCTGTGAACTTATACGTCTCATACAAGACAGACATGAACAGGCTGTGGCACAAGGTCAATCCCCAGAGTCAAGAGGCTGGATCAGTTCAAGTCTGTAGACTGTAAAGCTGTACATAAGGAAAGACCTGAGACACCTGTAAAAAGTGGTGACTATAACTTGTCAGCCCCAGCTGAGGACTGAAAGCTACAGATCGGATTCAGGGTCCTATACATCTACACAGTGTTCAAATTTATATCTTCCTTGCTAACAGAAAATACCCTGAAACCTAGCCATAGGGACAATAGAGGGAAGGAAGGAAGGAAGATCTCTGTTAAATCGTCATTTACCTGATTTTGAAACCTGTTTTACATAAAACAGGAATAGAATAAACTCAGCAGAAGACTTCATGTGCTATACACGGAGCCTTAACAGTCCTGAACATCACCTATGTGTCAAGCTCAAAACATTGCTGTGCATCCAAGTCACAGACCTCCTGTGGCCAAAGTGTCCCTTAGGAAGATGCCCATACACTAGAATTTGCTTCAGCTGGTCAACTAATGAAAAAATACAAAATCAGTAGCATGAAGAATCAAGGTGCCTAATTCTCATTTCCCTGAGAGTTATGAATACCCACAATGTGAATTAGGGCCCAAGCTTTAAAGTACTTTTCGTCTGGGAGGTCCCTGAGCAGATGATAAGCAAAGTAAACCACATAGCTTTAGGTGTATAGACCCGAAACAATACTCTGTAGCCAGGCAGGACTATAGCTCTACAAGAGCTGGTCCATAGAATTTCATATAGAATCATAAACTTTATGTAAATCTTTAGAAATATTTTGTGTCAGTCTATAATATGTAGTTGGTTGCAAAATTCAAGGAGATAATTAAACCAAAATCTTTTAAAGAATGTTTTTATTCTCATCCTTTTTGTATTAAGGCAAAACTTTTGGCTTTCATAACGCCTGTGCTCCTAAGGTTCATCATTGGAGCACACAATTGAAAGTAGTCCCCCCCAAGATTTAGATGTGCCAATGATATCAATAAATAACTGTCATCCCAAATTCAGGATCCAAAGGTAGAGACAAAAATGAGGACTTTTCTATGCTGTGTCTTCAAAATCTCCATTCTCTCTAAGAGTATGATAGTCCATATGGTGAGACCTGATTTTTAACGTTTGCAGATTTCACTCTTCAGCTGTTGGGAAACACGTTTTCTTTAGCAGCAAGGCAAATTGAGGCATCATTTGAAATTCTTACTAGGTAAGGAAACTTAGACTCACTTTCAGCTATAAGAAAGCAGCCCTTCTTTGGGACACTACAATTCCAATCTCAGCAAATGGCTCGCAACGACCATCTGTTGCACTGTTGAAATGCTTGAATAAGAGGGTGAAAGAAGAGGAGACAGCTAATAAATTAGACTTCTCCTGAAACATCTATGTACATAAATGTTACACCTAAAATAGTTTACTGTTCAAATACGAGGGTTAAGGAACTCTTCTAATATGGGTAGAGTAAGCATGGATGGAAACTTCCAATGGAGTACTGTGTTTTGAAGAAAATTTTGAAGTCCAGGCAGGTATTTAGGAGTGATACATAAGGCTGTGTGTATTTTTACTGTCTTTCTATAAGCTATGACTTACCTCAGCTGCAAATTGCTTGTGTAGATGAAGAAATCACAGTGTGAAATTGTATGCCCAGTGCTATGCAGGAGGTCAGACCAGATGAGCGTAATGGCCCTTCTGGCCTAAGAACCTATGAAGTCTGCCAAATCTTGCAGAAGGTAATGTCTATGAAGATGAGAAACATGAAAATCAAGTACATAGTTACAGTAACACTAGATGTTAAATGGGGATTTAAAACTAAATGTTGTAAATTAGTCAAAGGTTATTTTTTATTACTGAAGCATACATATAATGGCAGATGTAAATTAAACTGATCTGTAGATTCAGTCACTCACCAGATTTGTCCAATATAGAGCTTGTTCTATTGAAATCCTATATATTTCTTATTTTGGAGAAAAACTCAGAATAAGCAGCAGTGTTAGTGGGAAGTATCACAGAAAGGCCTTTCCAAATCACCAGCATCTGCCTCTAAACATTAACTGGCTTGCTCAAAACCAAAAAGCACATGAGAGGTTGGCATCTGGTAATGAAAGTATTGCTTCCCAGCTATGCTGGGTAAACATCATTTTGATTAAATCATTTGGGGTTTAATAAAGAAGAATGGGTGCTGCAGAAAGACAGCACAAGTGGCTGGATCCCTGTCAGGAGCAAGATATATTAATACACACATACATGTGTGTGCGTATATGTATACATACACTCCCTTGTGAATGTTTTTTGGGTGCCATGTGCTTGTCGGAGCCCTCCGGGGCTGGGACTGGGGGAAGCACTCAGCTCCCGTGAAGCGGCTATGGCCCCGAGAGGGGGTAGAAAAGGAGGTTTTTCCCCTCAATCCCCAAGGATGGAGGAAAGTTTTCCCCTCGGTCCCTGTCCCCAAACCCCTTTGGCTCTGTAGAAACGGAGGCGGCAGCACCGCGGATGCTGAGCGGGGCCGGTAGCCGGTAGATGGAGCACAAGGCTAGAGACTGAGCTGGGGGAGAGCGCTCGCTGGGCTGCACAATTCCCCGGTGGTTTTGATTCATAAAATGCATAAATCCTCCAAGATGAATAATAACAGGAAAACGCGGCAACTGTGCGCTTCCTACCAGGCGAAAATTCTCCAAGTCCCAGCACCCGTGCTGTGATCACCTGTATTTAGCCTTTAATTCAGGTTTGGACAGCAGTTCTGTAGGTAGTTTGCCGAGGTTTGTGCGTCTTCCACATGTTTCTGTCTCGGTTTCGCTCACCTTTGTGGTCCCAGGAAAAGTGTGTTTCCATCACCATCCTGCACCTTAACAGTATAGCATGCAATAACTGCTGCTTGTTATTGTAAGACCTAGCATGCATTGCAAATGTAGCAGCTCATAAAGTGTGAGAAACAGAATAGTTCTGGGTTTTAAAAGTGTATTAAAAAGAAAAAAAGAAAAAGAAAGAAAAAAGGCATTTTTCAGGAGCCCGTAAAAAAAAAGAAGTTTTTAGATAAATGACCCAAGAGCAGATACAAAGCCCTGAATTTCAAGGTCCTGTGACTGTTGCAGGAGCTTCATCATCATTGCCACAGCTTACGTACAACATTGATTTTTGTGTTATTATCCAGACCAGCCAGGACATAATGTGTGAACATCTACCATCTATTTTTCCACTGGCTTTTATTTCTAATGGGCCTCAGACCCTGAGCAAATGTGAATTTGAGCCCCTTAGTTCAGTCGAATTTATTATCCTTAAGGGAGGGGAACCGAAATCACAATTGTAAGTGCTCCGTCCGCTCACACACGCATGCACGCACACACACACTAGATGTGCTGTCTGTGCACCACTCCCCTATTGTTTTCACTGTAACTGATTTTGGCACCAGCTCTTTAGCACTTTGGAAGGGCCTTCATTAGCACTGGGACACTGTCCAAAAGGAATCCAGAAAAATCAACACATGGCTGCTCTTGTTCTCATGATAAATGACAGCTTTGGCTGAAAAACAACAACAGTAAGGAAGCAAAACAAAACCCAAAAAGCAACAAGGGTAGCCATAATGTGAATAGGAGAAGTCAGACATGACTAACTCAGCCTGGATGGGAGGGGGCAGGGGGATTCCTCCCTTGGTACTGCATTAGAAAAGTGGTTTGGCCTTTACACTGACATGGAGGATTCATTCTTGGAGGGGAGAGATGCAGGAAGGTGGGGAAAGACTAGGACCAGATAACACCACTTTGATGACAAGAAGGAAAGGAAGCACTGTGAGTTATAGAGAGTAAAATGTCTGCCATCCTCCTGAGGAGGAAGAGGAATCCACTTGCCTTAAATAAAGCCGAGCTTACAAATGCAGAGAATGTATTAGGCTGCTGTATTAACCCATTTATTCCCCAATGGCTGTGTTTACACTCAAATCCTGAAGTGCTTACTCAGGCAAAACTCCCAGTTGACCTAGTCCTGAAGGCTTTAATCAGGAAGTATGCCCAGTGACTTCAATGGGAGCTTTGTCTCAATAACTATTCAGGATATGGCCCATAGGGATCTTGAAACTAGAACTAATTGAATTTTTTGCACGACATGCCTTTTCACTTGAAAAGAATCCTTTTTATCCAAAAACAATTCTTCACAAAATGCATCATTTTTCTTTATTATTGGAAATGTTCTGTCATATTTTACCAGAATGCTCACAGGCTTTTTATTTGGTACAGTTAAAAAAAAGGAACAAAACCAAACAAAACAAGAAACAACAAAACACCAAACAAACAAACAAAACCCAACCAAAACAACCATGGGAAAAAACCCAAATCCATATGAAAATTTTTACTTTTTCACTAAGAAGAAGAATTGACAAGCAAATAGTTTTGAAACAATGTTAATGAAAACTGTGGAAAACACCTAGGGAATATCAAAAGAAAAAGTAAAGCCCTTTTTTAAAGCAAGGAAAATGAGTTTAGGATTTTGATGTTCCTATTGTTATAAACTCATTCCTTGCATTTTGATTTCTTCCATTAAAATCTACGATGCACTACCAGTGTATTGTATCTTTGTTATCTTCAATCACCACAGACAATTTTGAAACTCATTTTGGAGCCTCTAAAAAGGAAACAAATGTCAGCTCTGACCTGCAAAGTCTTACATAAACTTAAGCATATGAGCTATTGGTAGTCCTTCAAGTCACACAAAATTTGGAAAATATTTTAGAACAGGCTGACATTCAGTACAGAGACAGATGTGGAAAGAAACACCATGAAGAAATCTTTGAGGCAAACATCCACAAATCTGTGAAACGATGTATAAACCCACCACAACTGCCAAAAAATTCTCCTCAAACTGCTTAGAAAGTGGGGTTTGTGCCTTTATTGTCAAGTCTGAGAATAGATTGCTTTTACAAAAATGTATTTTAGGGTCTGGAATTCAGTCCTAAAGAGTTTTAAAATACATTTTGAACTCATGTTTTTAAATGAGAACATCTATTGAATTTCACTGGAAAAAAAAAAAAAAGAAAAAACATTTTTAAGGTTTCAAATCTGCCTTAAATAAACCAAAACAACATTTTCCAGAAATCCTTCATGAGCTCTGCACACCACGTGTCTCATCCAAACTTGGCACCTATCAGATGGTTGGTCAACAGTGACCCATGAGAATACACACAAGACCCTCACACATCAGCTGCATTACAACTTGTTCATTACCACGCACAGCATCCCACATTGATCATGAATATATATCATTAGAAAACAGGCTGTACACTGATGAGATGGAGTTTGGAAATTGTCCTGCTTGAAATTCACAGAAGGAGTGCATTTCTGACGGGTGTTTAGACTGTTGACTTAATATGCTTAAAAGGTAAACCAAGTATTTTATTGGAACTTGTGCCTTCAGCTCTATCCATTCAAAAATATTTAAAGAAAAGCCATACATACTGATTTTGATTTTGTTACAAAGCCAAAGGCCTGGAGGTGTTTGCTGAGTGATTCCCTCTGGTCTCTGAATTTGAATCAAGGTTTTGAGCAAGCTTGGGTCAGGCATTTGTTCCGAAAGCACATGAAATAGCACCTGTCAGTGTTTTCAAATGAGGTTCATGTAAAACTAGATCTTTGCAGGCCTACAATTCAAGCAAATATTCAGGGATACTAGTAGATTACAGCTGATCCCTTCCCATATCTCCCTTGTGAAGCTAAATCACTGGGAACAATCAGTTGAGTGACTTCTGAATTCCCCTTCACACCCACCCAATTAAACTTTTATCATATGGGTTGATCCCATGATATAAAACAGAAGTGCATCTTAATGCAATTTGAAGTCGCAGGCAGCCTTCTGGGAGAAGGGCAGATGCCTGATGTACCTTCACCTGATGTAGTGGATGCTGTTTTTTCCTGCTTTATGCCATTAGTACACTTGTTCACCATCTCCCCTACCACATTGCCATCAGGGAGATCTAAGCTTGGCAGCAGGCTGGGATCCCTGCCTCTAAGCTTAAAGAGGTTGAGCTATTTGCAGAAATAATGCTTTCCAGACGTATTAAACAGCACTCATCTTTCCAGATGGAGGGGCATTATTGTTGCTTCCAGCCATCTCTTCACCTTCTGGTGTACTTGCCACTCCTCCCGTATGCACCATGAGCCTTATGCTTCAGATACCTCTCCGGCATGCTGAGAAACTGTGATCTGCCTGCACCTTACAGCCCTAGGAACCAGCTGGAGGAGGGGTATAGCCTATGCCATTTTAGCATGGGGCTCCTATCAAATGGGAAACGGGGCTCTAAAAGGAGTCAAATATTCAGGGACAGTTCTTTTCCTCTCATAGTCTGTATTTCTATTGAAAGGATTCAAAAAGGAGGTGATTTGGCAGGTAGAGGGCCTGTTTGATATAAGCACTGATGGCAGCAAAGTTAAAGGAATATATAGAAAGAGTCAGGGATGAAGAGGTAATGGCCCCATTGCTAAACTGAAGCTTTTAATGGTCCCACAAGACCTGCAGACTGTCTGGTCCAATGACTAAGGGCTAAGAGCCAAGCCTTGAACATATAGACCTTGGGTCTGTGGCGCACCAGGCTGCATCAGCCCTGACGAGGTCATCTGGATCACATGAATGCTTCAAGTCAAACAACTGAAAAAAAAATTATTTTTACTTTCTTTTTTTTCCTTTTTTTGTTCTTCATGTGAATCCCCAGTGGAAGAAATCCACTGAACAAGCATGTTGATTTTGGCAAAGGCACACACAGTCACTCTGTTCTAAAGATGAGCTGACACGTGCAGATTCACAGATTAGCCATTTCTAAAGGTTAATTAAATATTGCCATTGTTTTCCAAGCTATTAATGTATGTTATTCTATTTTTCTCTGTTAAAGAACATCTGGGTTTTGGAGTTAAAAACTATGCAACCCTCTGTCCCCCTTCGAAAAGGTCTTAAAAAATGCACAGGGCGTGTCTCCTTTTAAAGTATGGCATGACCATCCTGAGAGTCACATTACAAAACTGAGGGGAAAACAAAAACACTGAAAAAATATTAGGAAAAATGTTCTTCCATAGATCAAAACATTTGATGTGCATTCTCGTCTGCCAAGTGCGTCTTGGAACTGGCTCATACACAGTAAATGGACTGTAGGAGAGGCTCCTGGTATTAGACAGCCCCTTGTTATTTGCTGAAGTTACTGAAAGTGATTACATTCAGATATATTCCTGCTTCATCCTTTGGTGCCAGGATGTAAGACAGCCAGTTTTGTTTACAGTGCTGGCACTGCCTGGTTAATGAAGTGGATCTGTACAGCTTTCCTTATCCCTGTCCTATGTCCTTCCTCCTCAGCTTGTGAACAGATTTTATGTGAAAGAAAGAATGAGTAGAATTAGGAGAATGGAGGTGTAGAAACCCTGATTTGGTAGAGGTTTCTTGGTAGCCGTGTAAATATAAAAGATTCAAGGCAGTCCTAAGCCTAGCAATCAGGCTTGCCAGCAGGAGCAAATGAAAGGTAGGCTGTGATACCCGAGACAAACCAGCTTAATTCCTTGCAAACCTCTTTCATTATATATCCAAACCCAGGCATTGCAGTCTGAAAGAAACAAGTGATAACACTTGTCTCTTCTTTGCAAAGATAATAACTGCTTAAGATGCAAATTAAAAAACTTAACCTAATCCAGTACCTCCTGTGCCTCCATTTACCTCTCTGTCCTGGGTTCAGCAGTAGCAGTCATTTTTTCTCCTTCTTAGTAGCTGGTGCAGTGCCGTGTTTTTGATTTTTTGGTCTGGGAACAGCGGTGATAACACCGATGTTTGTAGCTAGTGCTTAGAATGTTTAGACTG